>ML777395.1:71833-91540 GCA_009831015.1 Picea engelmannii | reverse complement strand
AGACAAAAAGTGTTTCTTAGGGTTTTGCTGCAAGTAAGTTTTACAGTATTGCAGAGGCTAAGATGTAACTTGAATATAGAATCTTGGATGAAATTATTATGACAAGGTGAATGAAGTATGAATAGGCATATTTCAAAGCAACTATGAAAAAAAGAAAGTTGGCAACACTAGTTCGATTTGCAACATGTAAAATCATGTAGAAAAATAGATCTCTTGATGACTAAAATGGTTTGAAAATGACGGAATTTTAAATATCAAGTAATGGTAGCTAGCATATTATTTTTACCCCTTGTTTCATAAAKTTGAACCATCAACCTTCAAGCATTTAACTTGGCACCAACCGTTCTAGGAGAGTTTGCAACACATCTGATTTATGACTTGACAAGATTCTTTAGGTGGTTAGATGAATGTCTAAGAACCTTTGGAAACTTGTTGGATGACAACATTTGATGGTGACCTTTACATTAATTCTTATGCTAATAATTACAACCACCATCATGACACCAAGACTAGGAAAATGTATTTTGATCAGCTTTAGACCCAAAGTTAAAATCAATACATTGATTTATTAACATGAAACATGACATAAAAACCTTTGACAACTTGTAAACACTATGTGTTAACACCTATACTAGAAAGCAAGAGTTACTATGGTTTTGAAGGATTTTATATTTGGGAGATTACTGACAAAGTAGTTCCTCCACCAACAAATCTATTATCTTTGGTTGGTCATCACAAGGAGAAGATTATGGCCTGGTGGGTAATATTGGATGTAGTAAAGGATCACATGATTCCTCACTTGTCCAAGAAGAATATGACCAAGGAGATGTTTGATTCCATCGTAGGATTATTATAGAGTGACAACTTGAATAGGAATATGATCTTAAGAAATAAAATAAAATCATTGAATATGTCTAGATCTGAAAATGTTACCAATTGCTTCACGAGGATTACTTAGGTATGTGATCAACTTGCAGCTATTGGGGAAAAAATGAAGGACAAAAACATTATAAATGTGGGACTCAATTGTTTCTCAAATTATTGGGAACCATTTGTAAATGGAGTTTGTTCTTATAAAAACCTTCGATATTGGCAAAGGTTATGGGACGATTGTATCTAGGAAGAGACTCGAGAGGAGTCTAAAGTTAACAAGCAAGGAGGTAGTGATGAGAGCCTGGCCCTTATCAGTAAGACAAGGAAGGGAAAATGAAATGTCCCTATCAATAAGGGTAACAATGATGGAGGTACTTCACTCTTGAGGAATAAGGAGGACTTGATTAATATCAAGAGATTTTCATGCAACGAGAGTGGTCATTATGCATCTCAATGTTTGGAGAAGGAGAAAGGAACAAAAATGTAGTAGGTAGAAGAATCTGAAAAATATTATTTCGATGCATTTGCTACAAAGTTTGGGATGGATTTATCAATATTGTCTTTCTTTTCCACCAGCACATTTACCAGGAGTGCATGGTACTTGAACAATGGTGCTTTGCGTCACATGGCATAAGTAAAGGAGATATTTAGAAATATGATGAAGAAGGACTCTGTGAATCATGAGGAGCTTGGTGATGATTCCAAGTATGCGATGAAGGGTGAGAGAACTATATTTTTCTAGCTTGAGTCAGGTGGTTCATTTAATTCCCAAGATGTGCTTTATGTAGTAGGACTTAAAAAGAATATTCTATGACTCTCACTAATGGAGGATAGGGGTTTTTCCATAATATTTGGAAGAGAGTGAGTACTCGTATTTCTAGAGGGAGCTAGGCCTGACATAATCGTGAGCATTGGGGTTAGAGAGGGAAATTTATACAGGTTGCAGGGAAATCGTGTTCAAGCCTTGGTACATGATAATGAAAACTTATGTGAGATATGGCACAGAAGGATGCATCACTTAAAATATAGGGCATTGGTCATTATAAAGGAGATTATTATAGGTCTTCCAGAGTTCATTGTTGAGTAATAAGGATTTTGCAGTGGGTGTGCACTTGGAAAGAATGCCAAGGATATTTTTTCAAGCAACGAGAATAGGTCCAAGGGGATCTTGTATTGTGTACATTCAGATGTGAGTGGATCGATGTGAGCATCGTTAGTGCAGGGAACATAATATTATGTGACATTCATTGATGAATTTTCCAGGAAAACATGTATCTTCTTTATGAATACCAAAGATGAGGTATTTAGTTCATTTCATGATTTTCAGGATCCAATGGGGAACTAGATAGGGAAGATGATAAAGGTATCGATGTCAGATAATGGGGGAGATTACACCTCCAATGAATTCAATAATTTATACAAGGAGGTAGGAATACAGAGGGAGTTTGCAATCTCATACAACCCTAAACAAAATGGGGTTGTGAAGAGAAAGAATTGGTCCATGATTAGTTCCCCTAGGGATATGATACATGACCAGGAGTTTCCTATGTTTCTTTGGGTAGAGTTATGTAACATGACAATATATGTGTAGAATGTGATTCCTCATAGGATATTGGGGGAAAAGAATTTGGAGGAGGCATTCTCAGGAGTGAGGAAAAAGATAAGACATATGAGGATCTTTGGATGTCTAGAATACATCCATCTTCCTATGGATAAGATGACAGAGTTGGAGCCTTCAGGATAGAAGGGTATATTTTTGGGGTACAATAATACCTCAAAGGCTTGCATTATATTCATACTATTATAGTGGAAGATATTTGTCAGCAGATATGTTAATCTCTAGGAGAACTTGGCATATAATAAATCTCAAGAGTCATGACGTAGTCACACCCGCAGGCACGTCTGCTCACAGGATCTTCTTCTTCTCATGGACTGAAGAACTCAAATGTTCTTCTATTTCCCTATCGGGAAATCCACACCCAAAGAACTATTGCTCGATCCCCTTTCTTTGATTATCGGGGAATCGGACTTCGCGACTTCGCGATGTCAAAGGTCGATCACTGGGCTCTCAAATCCTCGAGACCCGATGGCCAATCAACGATGACTTTATCTTACCCTGTCGGGATTTCTTCTCTATCTCGATTTCGGTACTCATGATACCAAGCCACTCATCTTACCGACTCTCGATACCCGATACACCAAAACTCCGATGCACACGTGCGAGTCGACCTTTCCACTTCCCATTACTTCTATGGGGATTTTGGGGTTCGCGGGATCGCGAATCCTGATGTCAATGGTTTCGGGACTTTACTTTTCCCGAACTCTGATTCGCATGCCACCTGTCCTCCACTAACTCTACTGTGGCCCACACAACTATCCCGTCAGGATATCATGTTTCACGATTCCAACCTGTCTGAGTATCCTATCCTCAAGACCTTCGATATGCCAAACTCCGACTTCGTCAGACTTCCTGACACGCGTCCCCCTGATGGACGGTTCTGATTTGTCGGAATATCGCGGATCGTGATATCACAATTCCTGCTGCGATAAATTGAAGCTTCGACTCACAAAACCCCGATTCACGATATGCATGTGAATCCAACGGCCCTCGGAACTTCGCGAAATCTTCCCGGTGGATTTCGACCATCCGTTCTCCCTTTCATAATCCATGGAATGACTAAGTGTTCCTCTGCGAAACCCGTCCACTTGCACGTAACTTGGGACACTTCTGGAAAACCTTCCAAGCACAACTTGTTTTTTCTTCCCTTAGTGATTACTCAAGGTTCTATACCTCCTGAGCTTGCTTACGACTCTCCAAGTATTCCTGGAAACCTCTTGCATGCACTCCTTGCGGCAACCCTTCAACCTCGACTGAGTGTTGAAGCTCCTTGACTCTGTGCACGCCTGCAACAGCAATCTCTCAACTCTCGCTCAGGTTCACAACCCTGAACTTCTTTCAGCCTACGCACTCCTTGCACGGATTTTTGTGCCCAACTGCACCTCTGGGACGAATGAGAACAAAATCTATCTCTATATGAACCCTCTGTCAATGCACTCCTTGCAGACACTTCGACTACACTCCTTGCAGGAATCCACTAGCTCAAATAGAGAAACAATTGAAACTCATTCCTTCACCCTTTCAGACTTCAATTCATACATGAAATCACATACACAGCATACATAAGCAAATGTATGACAGGAAGTAAACATTCATGAGAATATCAACATATATACATAGAGAACAACACAAACCATGAATTTAAATCAAAAACTTTCTTCTATTAATTCAAATATCTGTACATGGATGCTCTTTACACAGCTCTCTGCATGCTCTTGCTCTTCCTGTGATCAATAATCTTACAATGCACAATGAGGGTGTCTATATCCCATTTCCCTCTTGCACTCTACAACTGTCAAATCTAAAATTAAATTTCTATCTACCTGCATTAACTATTTTAAATGTCATCTATCTACTAAGGACAAGAGCTATCTGCTCAAGGTCCATTTACAATATACAAGTGTGCTTCATGTTAAATGACACATTTAAGATTGCGCAACAACTTCCAAGATGAAATTCAAAAATAAATTGTCCTGGCTTGTCCAGCTGTCCTCCGCTTCCACGCTGGCTCGCTTGACGTGTGAGATGCTCCTGCATCAAGTCACCAGTAGCGGAAGAGGATGAGGAGCATCAAGATCTAAAGGATGAGTAGTGCTCAAGAACTTCTAGTTCAGGGACTCAAAATTCAAGTGGAGAGGAGGAGTCATCTCCTTCAATTTATGTTAGGAGACCCATGTGGCTATTGAAAAAATTGAGGGATGTTGGTGATGCTCCTAGTAGTGAAGTTAGGGAGAGAAGGTTTCAAAGGAATTTTCTTAACTATATTATACTTATGTGTAGCCTCATTTATGTCGAGCCTTCTAGTTTTGGTGAAGCAGTAGATCTGTAGGTTTGGAGGGATAGCATGGTGGAGTATTACACATATCTATTAAAGAATAATTTTTGGGACATAGTGCCAATACCTTAGGGGATGTCAGTAACTAGTTATAGGTGGCTCTACAATATCAAACATGTTGCTAATGGAAACATTGATAAGTTCAAGGTGAGGTTTGTGGTGATAGGATTCTCTTAGAGAGAGGGAGTGGAATACGAGGAAATATTTTCTCCAGTTTCTAGTTATGCTTCTATTCAAGCTATTATTTCTATTACTTCAATTATGAGGTGGAGGATTCACCATATGGATGTGAAGATATCTTTCCTCAGTGGGATCATTAAGGAGGAATTATATATAGAGAAACCTTAGGGATTTGAGGTACATGGGAGGGAGTCTCATGTGTGAAGAGTTAAGAAAGACTTGTAAAAAATAAAAAAGGCATCCAAGGCATGGTATTGTAGGATTGATAAAATCTTGTTTAGTATGGAATTCATGAAGAGTGAGGTAGATCTTAACTTGTACTTTATACTCATTGGGACAAATCTACTTATGTTGGTGTTGTACGTCGATGATTTGTTTCTCACATGTGTAGAGGATCTTACTGTAGGGTGCAAAGAAAATTTGGATATGTATTTCAGGATGAAGGATATTGGCTCGATACATTATTTCATTGGGTTATAAGTATGGAAGATATTAGGAGATATATTCCTTGTTCAAGGGAAGTACACAATGGAGATATTGAGGAGATTCAGGATTGATGATTGTAGAACAATGTCTACAGATATGGTTACCAACCTGAAGAAGGTTGTTACTTCATATTCATAGTTTGGGGATCCCAGGATATAGAAGAAACCGATAAGGTCCTTGATGTATTTGGTCAACACCATAAACAATATATATTTTATTGTGAACACCTTGAGTTAGTTCATTGTGGAGCTGAGGCAGGTGCATTGGATAGTAGAAAATCATGTTCTTAGGTACTTGAGATGTACAATGGATAATGTGATGACATACATTGGAGGTGATGGAATGAGGCTATAGGGATATTTAGACACATATTGGAATGGGAGCACAGTAGACAGGAAGAGCACCTCAAGGTGCTGCTTCAACTTGGGTTCAATGATGATTACATGGTTCATCAGGAAGCAGACTTCCATAAAACTTAGCTCATCATAGGTAGAGTATATGGTAGTAAGTATAGCTAGTTGTGAATTCATTTGGTTTTCCAAATTGTTTACAGGATTATTTGATCAGGAGTTGGATCCCACAGTGATATACTGTGATAATCATAGTTGTATCAAACTCTCTGAGAATCCAATATTATGTGACATCTCCAATCATATTGATCTATGAAGTATCACATCATCCAAGATAATATCCAGAAGGGATCAATCAAGATTCAATATGTTTTCATAATTAATGAGCAAGTTGTGGACATTCTGACCAAACCCTTGGTTAAAGGAAATTTTGTGTTCTCGAGGGACAAACTAGGAGTCATGAAGAATACTTTTGTTGCTAAAAGGGAGTGTTAATGTTTGTAGCATCATACAGGTACTTTCATTCATTTGTAAGTGTCTAGACATGTGGAAGTCGTACAAAGCCTTCTACCTTTGTAATTTACTTTAATTAAAGGAATTATTAGAGTAAATTTATTTTATTAATTTGTTGAGTTTATTTAATGAAATGCTAAATATACTAGCATTAGTGAATTAAATCTTAGACATTGATCTCTAGTGAGGTAAGATTTAATCTCAACCATCAATCATTTTTGAGATTTGGGTTAGTTCATAATTAAATATTATAAAAGAAAATATAGGGTAAAGGAGGAGAGTTAGTTGACACAAAGTGGATAAGATAACGTTTTCTCAAGGATATCTCAGATAGATGGAGAAGGATTTTCATATATATATCAATGTAGGTTAGGGAGAAGAGAGAACGGGGGAAATTACAAGGAGTTTTAGTATATTAGAGCCACACTAGTAGGGTCACATCATATGGAATTTTTTGTACAGTATGGGTGCACATGTACACAGGTTTTAGTGGAGATAGGGACATATACATGGATTTTCTTAAGGAATGTTTCGTACACCTTAGAACACATGAAAGTTTAGGGATGTACAACAACAAAGGAGTTGTTATGACTTGCAAGTGTTGTCTAAAGTTTTTTTATATTTCTCAGTGGGACATTATTTCGGTAAGGGATCCCTTGTAATATTTGAAGTTATTTGAATAATAATCTTATTTGATGGGAATAATATCTTTATGTATTGTTTAGGATATTTCATTTCTAGTACTACTACCACTCTTTGTTTCATTTAATTAATCTAGCCAGTGTTTGTTTTTTATATTCTAATTTGATTTACAACAAGGAAATAACTAGTAGGAAATATATTGAGGTCTTGGGATTACAAATTTCACATAGTCGAGGTCTGTATAAGAAATCCAAGTTCACCCAAGTGTTGGAAAATCCATACTTCTTATGTTCCTGCATGAACAACACCATGATATTTTTCTTATGTAGTCAACAAAGAGACTACCTTATGCTTATTATATGACCAAACCAATGGTTCAGTTCTAAAGAAAAACACATTGCCAAAGGTAGACTTCTGATCATCATTGTTTCCTTCCTAGTTGGAGTCAGTGAAACCAACTAATGAATATAAAATTTAACAATATTTGATACCAAGATGAGTGGTAGCCTTGAGATAGAGAAAAATCATGTTGACATCTATCCAGTGGCTTTCTATAGGATCCTGCATAAACTAAGAATCCACACTAACATCAAAATAAATTTTAGTTCAATTGTGTGTGAGATAAATGACACTGCCGACCAGTTGTCAATAGAGGGTAGCATCGACTTTGGGAGACTGACAAGTTTTACTCATCTTAAATCCAGAATAAAAGGAGTACCACATGACTTACAATATCACATCTTAAAATGTGTCAAGAGATGCATTACATATTTAGATTGAGAAATGAATAAACCACTAGAAAAAAGTAATACTTGAAGACCCAAAAAATAATGTAGAAAACCAAGATATGTCATGTCAAAGTATTCAATAAGGTTTTTATTCAATCTAAGAATGAGATCAATGTTACTGTGAGTTATTACAATCTCATCAACATATACAACAATAGTCAAGGTGTTTCCATGAGTATGGATTACATATAAACTAAGATCAAATTTGTAATGTTTGAAACCAATTCAAAGAGAGAAATTGTCGATATTAGCATACCAAGCTATAGGATATTGCTTCAAACCATAAAGAGTCTTATAAAGTATAAAACAAGGTTATAATATGTCACAAAACTAGGAGGTTGTTCCATGAAACTTTATCCAGATAGGCCACAATGAATAAAAGAACTCTCCACATTCATCTGGTGGATCTTCCATCCAAAAAAGGTAGCAAGAGAAAGAATCAATCGAATAGAATTCATCTTTGCAATAGGGGAAAATGTATTTGTGTAGTGGATTCCTTCTTCTTGAGAAAAATATTTTGCAACAAATCAATCTTTATGACTCTCAACAACACCTTCATAGGTAAATTTGGTCCTATAGACCCATCAACACTTCACATTGTTCCCCCCTTGAGGTCGTGGAAATAAATACCAAGTTTGATTCTTTAAAAAAGAATCTATTTCAGTTTTCATAACATGCTCTCATTCAGGTTGTTCTTATGCATCTAGGTAGATAATAGGATAATAAGTTTCAAGTACATGAATTATGAAATCAATGCTACCACATTTGTTTTGACAACGAGTTTGTCGGCCTGAAGAACCATCACGGACATTAGGACCACTAGCTTCAATTGTATTGGAAGCTAATATAGGTAGACAATAAATAGGTAAACTATTGTTCACTATAGAAGGTCGACTAGAAGTCAGAATAGTTTCAGTCAAAGCTAATGGAGGACCAATCAAAACAAAAATTGACTGAAAAATCAACTTAGAGTTCGACAATTCAGTTGAAAAAGGAACAGATTTCAACTATCCATTCAAAGGATTGAAAAATGGAACATGAGTGTCATTATTAGAGGAAAAATCAAAGGGAACATCCTATAGAAAACTATAGGACGAATTCATCATCTTAATGCTAGAAAAATTTTCATCAAACCATACATTTCTTCTGATAGCGATCTATCATTTGACATGGTCAAACAATCTATAGGATTTATACTATTTAGAGTAGTTTGTCATGATTCAATCATGACTCTTTTCATATATTTTATTTCTACAATAATCGAAAATATGAGCCCCAACAATGCATCAAAACACATGGAGGTGGTCGATTGAGGGATTTCATCCACATCATCACTTGAATGGAGTCACAGAAGGAACAACTTGAGTCGAGATGTGATTGAGCATATAATTTTCACAATAGATATCCTCAGCCCATAAGAAAAGAGGTAAGTATTTGGCCTACAAAGTACATCTATTCATTTCAACTGACGTCTGACTCTTGCATTTTGCAACACCATTCTACTAAGGGGTATGAGGAACCGACTAGTGCCAATAAATAAAATATCTAACAAGGTATTCTTCAAAAGGTAAATTTAAATACTCACCACCATTTTTTTATCTCAAGAACTTGATCGGTCGACCAAATTTCTTTTCAGCAAAGGCCGTGAATTCTTTGAACGTTTCAAAGAAACGATTCTTGTTTTTCAAGAAATAAACGAATGTGAAATGAGAGAGATCTTCAATAAAGTTCAAAATATACATTGTACATACTAAGGAAGGTAGGTTTATGTAACAAAGATCCCTATGAACCAACTTGAAAAGGTTTTATGCTATCTATGTTCTTCCAGAATCGAACGGTACATGATAATGCTTACCCAATGCACATCCTCTACATCAAGGGGAAAAAATTTAGGTATACCAATGACAATATTATTATTATCCATCGACTACATACTTCAAAAATTTAGGTGTCAGATTCATTCATGTGAAATTCGACTTCGTTCATCGTTGTGATCAATGAGAGTAGTTGGTTCACAATTAGGTTGATTCATGTCATGAAACTTATACAAACTATTCTTTAGGTCGAGAAACCTTCCACCAACAATTGAACGACCTTTCTTCACAACTCAAACAAAGAGATGATATGACCAAAAATACGCAATCTTACTTGTATGTGTTAATTGAGAAACTGAAAACAAGTTAGCACTAAGTTTCGGTACATGATAGACATCGATAATTCCCCCATGTTGATAGGGAACATGACCACAACCAAAAATGTTGAGAGAAAATTAATCAATAACATAGACATTTCTCTCCAAATCTGATGCAGGAGCATCGCTCCACCTCAGCAAATGCGCCAACACGCAAACACGCAATGAAGAAAGGGAGAGGCATTAACACTCCCATTTTTAAATTTGAAATAATCCTATACGTATTTTCATGTTGTAAGGTTGTAAATGTCAGGCCATGCCTTTGTACAAGTAGTGGTTGAATTTCCTTAAAGGGTTACTTGTAGCAAGCCCAGATCGTAGTCATATCTGGGTAAACATTTATAAAACTTCAATGTAATAGATGAGGTTAGGTGAGAGAGGATGAGCTCACAGAGCCCCTCTTTTGTAAGGATATCTTGTATCAGATTTCATAAGGGAGAAGGATAGAGACGTCTAGGTAGAGAGGCCTTAGGAGGTATAATAGTTCTGAGAGAGAGAGAGCTTGAGAGAACTGGTACTTTGTTGTAGTCCAGTTTTTGAAAATCATCTATATAGACACATAAAGATAATAGAAAATAAGTTTTTCCTACATATCGTGTGTTAATGTGTATGTATGCTTTATATGTTTTTATGCATTTCATGTTTGAATGCGTAACTGGTGAAGTATTTCATGAGTTTCAATTGTTTCTCATCTTTGACTTTCCAAGTGCAAGGAGTGCACATAGTCCGCAAAAAGTGCATTGATAGAGGTTTAACCTCAAGAGAAATCTCAGGAGGGATATCGTTGAAACTTCATCAGTGGAAGTGAAAGGAGTGCATAGTAAGAACTCTTGTTGAGTTCAGAGAGAACCAGAGTTACTGAGGACTCTATTGAGCTATGCCAGGTGGGCATTGAGCCGATACAAGTGTGCACGTAAGAACTCCATGTTGAGTTCAGTAAGAAACATAGTTATTGAATACTCTGCGAGGAAAAGATCTGCAAGGATTGCATCGAGCAGAAGAACACTAGGAGGGTGAGAAGTATTTCTTGTTCAATAAATCCTTCAGATTTTGAGCTTGACAAAATCCAGAGAATGCAAGGTGTGCGTGGGAGATCGAAATATTCGAGGAGAACAAGCTCAGAAGGAATAAAAAAAGAAGTGTGTATGAGATGGGATTATTATAATTCCATAATATCAGAAGAGATAACGCTTTCAGAAGCATAAGCGAGACCCAAAGGAGTTGAGTTCACAGGAGGAAGTTCAAAGGCCAAGACCTTTCGAACATTGAAAAAATATTCTAAGTCGAAGAAATTCTAAATCTCAGGAGGAGGAGCAACAATAATCATCTCATTGGTTGTGGAGAAGAAGCTAGACCATTATATCTATGTCCAGGAAGAGGAGGAATGAGAGCAGGAGAATGAAATGTTAGCCATCAGATCTGAGCACGTGGACCAACAACCGTTGGATCCAGATGAAAGTACATGCCCTTTGGAGTTTCACAGGAGAGAATACTTTGTGAAGTCACAGAGTCCCGACATCATCAGAACTATCCATCGGAAGAGACACATGGAGAGCGATCATGGTTTCGCTGACTCGCACATCATGGAAGTCAAAGGGAAGAATCACAAGAACTCATGAAAGTCGAGTTTGCGACATTATCGTGGATGTTATAAGATCCATAAGGAGGCAGAGAGATATCAGAAGCTCAGGAGGAAGAACGACCATGATCATTGGATCATATGGGAGAAGATCGACAAAATTCGGATTAGAAGTAGGTGCATGAGTTTTTTCACTTCGCGTACAGAGGAGAGAGAAGTTATCAAAGTTGAAGATTGAGATTCCCAGAGTCTGGAACCCCATAATAGAATATCGACCATCCGATTAATGGGATATATCTAAACCATCAGATCACTGAAGGTGAAGACCAAGTGTCGAATCACCAGAAGGAATCACAGCCATTGGTTGCTTTAAGCTCAGGAGGGAGAACAATTTGATACTTGAGATTCCCGAAGTCTGAAGCCCTGAAAGACCAAGGTAGAATCTCAGTCGTTTGATTGATCAAGCGTGAGCCATTAGATATTGTGAATGCATAAAGAGTCAAGTTTGAAACTTGAAACTCTGGAATGCGGAGAGCTGGAGAGCCAGAGAATATCTGAACCGTTGAATCCTGGAGGGTGTGTGTCAGCATCTCAGAAGATCTGGAGGAAGGAGGAAGTTGAAACTTTAAACACAAGAAGTGTGGAGAGCCGTAGAGTCATAAGTCGTTGATCTGTGAGGAGAAACTTATCAACAGATCTCATACTCCGTGGAAAATATGAATTGACTTTTCATTTTGAGAATTGAGATCGCCAGAGCATGAAGACCCAAAGTCCTAAGGTAAGATATAGACTGTGAGATCTAAGGGAGACGTAGCCCAAATCCGTGAACTCCGGGTAAAGTCCTGAAGATATTTGCAGTCATTGGATTCAGAGAGACATGGTGCAAATATGTTAACTCCGGGTAAATCCCCAAAGTAATCCTTGAATGTTGGATCAGGAGGACATGCGTCAGTGGATCTTAGACTCTGGCTAAAAAAAATTGGAAGACAGAGGTTTGAGATTTGAAATCTCAGAAGTTTGGATCCCTGGAGGAAATCTCGACCACCGATCGAGAAGGATCCATTGGACCATTGATCTAGTTTGAAAGGTCAAACACCCAAGTAAAGGTAGGGTTGTTGATTTACGGGACAGGTGTCTGTAGATCGCCAGTTCCAAAAGGTTGGAGTATGGAAGGAAGTTGAGCTTGATATTTCAAACTCCCGGAGTCCGGAATTGCAAAAAGAACTTTGACCATTTATTCAAGGAGAGTTGATCTGGTTTATAGATAAGAAAGGTACAGATTTGAAGCATCTATTTGGACGTTATTGTCAATATCGTGAGATCGACGATCCCATGTCATTATAGGCACAGAAGTTGTGAGGAGTTTAAGGAATTGAGGGCGGGCTGCAATTTGAACTGTGGTTTCGCCAAGGGGATGCATGGAGATCGTAGAAGCATTGCGGGCCCAAAAGTGGTTTGACTCCAAGCCTCTTGTTACCGCACCCACAATCACATGGTCATATCCCCAGGTCATATCAAGAGAGGGCTTATCCAAAAGGGAGCTAAGGCCGACACTCTGAGTTTTCATGACAGAGCGAAAGGGAAGGTCGCAGGTTGTTGTCAAACCTACACAAGGAAGATGAGGGGGCCTATGTTTGGATAAAAAAGTAAACCTTTAGGGTTCTAGAGAGTCTTTCGACTCAAGAACCGTAGATCCAAGACCGAAAGGTAGCACAGTCCTATGGGGGAGTAGGAGGGCTGCATTAGGTGGTATTAGAGCACATAATTGATTTCTGTAGGCAAAGGAGGTAATCAGAAGACTGATCCTTTCTTACATACAACATATAAGAAAGAAGTGAAAAGAAGGTAGGGTATTGATACTCTGTAAGAAGGTTTTTGCATGGAGGCAGCAGAAAAATTTTAAACAGTTGGGTGAGTTGTAAGAGAAGATGGAGGTTCTCTTGGATGAAGAGTAATCCATAGACTTACTAGGAGGGAAAGAAAGAGGTGGAAATGACTACTAAAGGCCATGGACGTGGTCGAAGAGAAGGCCGCATGAAGAAAAAAAATCCATATATGGATCTGGAGTTCAATCAGATAAAAGCACAAATGGAGAAGCTTGCATTTAAAATGCAGCAGAATGAAAAAGTGCATTGGGTGTATGAGTGGCCCATGAAGAAGAAGGTGAAGTGTCCTGTTAAGAGATTGTTGTCTAGAGGACAACAAAGGATGATGAGCGTGTGGATGAGGCATGATAAAAACCTCAGTGACATAGAGGAGGAACTAATTCACATATGTGAACCAGAGACTGGGAGAAATCTCAACAACGAAGAGGAGAAGAGATCAGATGGAGATCTCATAAACTGCCAGGTGGGAAAAAATGGACTTTCAAGTTTCCAGGTGGGAAATGGAAGGATATCAAGTGGAGATCTCATATACTGATAGAGGAGTAGTGATGAAAGTTCATATTTCCAAGTGGGAAACGAGATGGGATCTGTTGATCTCATGGACTACCAAGTGGGTAGTAGAGAATTCTGAAATTGCCAGGTGGGCAGGGAGAAGGAGATGAGACTATCTGAAAGTCTCAGGAGCTCAGAAGTGAGTTCATGTTAGCGAGGAATGTTGATAGGAGAAGATTCATGTGGGTTCGCAAACCATGTGAGTGAATATGATGAGAAGTTAAATACTTCCATCACAAAGGAGGAGGATCAGAGTAACATTCTGATTATTGGAGGGATCAAGGTATTCCTACCAAGAAACCAAGTAGAGACTAGGGCACATGATGGAGGTGCAACAACAGAGGAAAGACAGCCAGTGGTGACTGTCATGATGAAGGAGCAGATATTAGAATCTACCCAAGAAGAAGAAGAAGATGAGAACACAGTTGAGATTCTCACTCAATGGGAGATAGAATGGAAGATGTTGGAGAATTGGTTGGATAATCCAGAACCAACAGATGACTTCCATAAGATAGTCATGCAAAATTCAGGAAAAGAGCATTCGGCAGAATTGTTCAAAATTTTCAACCAGGAAGTTGAACAGGAAATGACTGCAGCACCAGAGCCTACAGTAGAAGAGGGAGAAGACAACATAGACTTTGTTGAGCTGCATGAGGAATTAGAAGCCCTAGAAAAAAGTAGGCACATCCAACAGGTCAAGTTGGAGGGAGATGGAGGAACATAGTAGCCAGGGGAGCAATTAGAGGAAGTTGGAGATATCCCAACACAAGAAGAGCTGATAGAAGAAGTCAATATGTCAGTGGAGGAGACTGAACAACATGTCAGTCAAGAAGAGACTGCAGAATTGGATTCTGTAGGAGGGTGGCAAGATAAGGCCACAAGAGATGGAGAAAATCGTAAGGAGGATCGACTTTATCTACCCATTGGCAAGGAAGATTTGCAGTCGAGGAGATTACATAAGGAGAGCCAACCACTAGAGAAAATGGACAGAGTGATAGAGGAAATAGGGAAGATGATGTTGAGGTTAGTAGAAGTAGTCAACAAAATGAAGATGAACAAAAGATATCCTGCCATAGAAACAGGGAAGAAACAGAAAAGGAAGAAGAAGCAGCAACAACAACCAAGCAAAGGAGTAAGAGGACAACTCCAAAAGAGAATTTGAGATCCAGGAGGATTTCAACACTAGAGAAAAGGAGCTCATGAGCAGGAGCTCATGAGCAGGAGCTCATGTTTTTCCTAGCAGGGGAGTATGATGCAGGAGCATCGCTCCACCTCAGCAAACGCGCTAGCACGACATCACGCAAACACACAATGAAGAAAGGGAGAGGCATTAACGCTCCCATTTTTAAATTTGAAATAATCCTATACAGATTTTTATGTTGAAAGGCTATAAATGCCAGGCCATACCTTTTTATAGGTAGTGGTTCAATTTCTTTAAAGGGTTACTTACAGCAGGTCCAAATCGTAGTCAGATCTGGGTAAACATTTATGAAACTTCAATGTAATAGATGGGGTTAGGTAAGAGAGGGTGATCTCACAGAGCTCCTCTTTTGTAAGGAGATATTGTATCGGATTTCATAAGGGAGAAGGATAGAGAGGTCTGGGTAGAGAGGCCTTAGGAGGTAGAATAGTTCTGAGAGATAGAGAGCTTGAGAGAACTGGGACTTTGTTGCAGTCAAGTTTTTGTAAATGATCTGTATAGACACACAGAGATAATAGAAAAGCAATTTTTCTTGCATATTGTGTGTTAATGTGTATGTATGCTTTATATGTTTTTATGCATTTCATGTTTGAATGTGTAATTGGTGAAGTATTGCATGAGTTTCAATTACTTCTCATCTTTGATTTTTCGAGTGCAAGGAGTGCACACAGTCCGCAAAAAGTGTTTTGACATAGGTTTAACCTCAAGGGAAAGCTTAGGAGGGATACCATTGAACCTTCATCAGGAGAAGTGCAAGGAGTGCATAGTAAAAACTCTTGTCGAGTTTAGAGAGAACTAGAGTTACTAAGGACTCTGTCGAGCTCTGCAAGGTGGGAATTGAGCCAGTGCAAGTCTGCACAGAAGAACTCTGTGTTGAGTTCAGTAAGAAACAGAGTTACTGAATACTCTATGAGGAAAATCTCTGCAAGGAGTGCATTGAGCAAAAGAACGCCGGGAGGGTGAGAAGTATTTCTTGTTGAAGAAATCCTTCGAATTCTGAGCTTGACAAAATCTCGAGAACACAAGGTGTGCGTGGGAGATCAAAATCTTCAAGGGGAACAAGCTCATAAGGAATAATGCAAGAAGTGCGTATGAGATGGGCTTTTTCTAAGTCCATAAGCTCAAAAGACATAATTCTTTTGGAAGCGTAAGTGATACCCAAAGGATTTGGGTTCACAGGAGGAAGTTCAAAGGAAAAGACCTTTCGAACATTGATAAAATATTCTAAGTCGAAGAAAGTATAAATCTCAGGAGGAGGAGCAACATCAACCATCTGATCGGTTGTGGAGAAGAAGCTAGATCGTTAGAGCTATGTCCAGGCAGAGGAGGAACGAGCGCAGGAGAACCAGATCTTAGCCGTCAAATCTAAGTGCATGGACCAACGACCATTGGAGCGAGAGGAAAGTGCATGAGGTTTAACCCAAATTCAATCAAAAACAGATCCAACTCAACAATGTTTGTGGACAACATGAGACGTCTTAACCAATCATTTTGATACAATGTTGGGGATTGGGTGTAACATGATACAAAAAAAATAAACAGAGTGGAAGATAATCAAAGAGGAATAACCTTCAAAGAATATAAGTGGTGTTTAAAGACACTATTACAACACTTAAGCACAACACATTATTATCAAAACATTTTAATGCATATTGAACATGCACACAATTTTTAACACAATTGGAATATAACACGCATGTTATTGACCCATCAGGTCTACTATTTATAGCCTCAATATCTAACCAAATTCCTTGGAATTTGGAAGGTATTTTTCACATACAACATTCGATGGTTAGAATTGAATCCATCAAATCCACATTGTCTAGTCAGCTTGTCAAGAGTGTTGGACCCGACTATCCATGCATCCAAATCGTAGTTGATTGTTCAACTGGTCAATCCACCAATCGACTTTGTTTGACTGTTGGTCGACTGTCTGACCGATGAGCTTGTTGAATACATGATCAAATCATGTAGATATCTGGTCAATCACCCGACATATTGTTTCCAGATGTTGATCGACCAGTCGAACGAATGATTCGAGGAGAAGTGTGATGAACCATCAAAACTTGAGGTTCCAACAAAATTGTAGTATGCATTTACAATATATCTAGGATGTTTCAGATAATGGAAAATATATTTTTGAGGCTAAGGAAAAATAGTTCTTAATTGGAGAATTCGCCCCACCTAACAAGAACCAATTTAATTGGGGATACACTCTAAGATTATAAAAAAACCTCATTGGACAAACCAAATCCCATATTAGTGAAGGAAGAAGGGGAAATTTACTTACAAGTACAACTCTATAAACTCATGCATGAACAAAAAATGGAACACAAGATGATTTGTGACTCTAAATAATAGGATAGGTCTTAACCAATCGTTCTGATACCATGTTGGGGATTGGGTGTAACCTGATACAAAAAAAATAAATAGAATGGAAGATAATCAAAGAGGAATAAACTTCAAAGAACATAAGTGGTGTCTAAAGACACTATTACAACACTTAAGCACAACACATTATTATCAAAACATCATAAATAATATTGAACATGCACACAATTTTTAACATAATTGAAATATAACACACATATTAATGACCCATCGGGTCTACTATTTATAGCCTCAATATCTAACCAAATTCCTTGTAATTGCGAAGATATTTTTCACATACAACTGTCGGTGATTATAATTGATTCCTTCAAATCTACGTTGTCTAGTCAGATTGTCAAGAGTATTGGACCCAACTGTCTAGGCATCCAACTGCTAGTTGATTGATCAACTTGTCAATCCACCAATCGACTTTGTTTGATTATTGGTTGATTGTCTGATCGATGAGCTTGTTGAATACCTGTTTATGGATAAATTCGTGAGTGCAGACACAGACCAATCTCCCCAAGATCCACCTGGATCTGGAACAAACCGTAACAGAATACTACTCTTTCCCTAGATCTAAATATTGAATGAAATAAGAGAAATGGATAGTGGACATACCTTATGAACGCTTTCCTTTAATCTCTGTTGTTCTTCGCTCTGCTCCGATGCTCTTGTGTCATGCCAATCACAACAACACAAACCAATCACAGCAAAGGCATTAATATATTCAATACCTAATCTATACATGTGATCAAGGAATCATGTAATAAGATGATATCATCATTATGGGAAAGGGACATATTCATGTATTATATTAACTGAAAGAGAAATATACAACCTGAGCCTTGATGTCATAGATCTCCTTTCGATGGCTTCTAGTTCTGACACACACACTTGCTCATGCATGAAGAAGTTCAACCACATATGATTACTTGCTGTCTCTTGTTGATGTAGCTTCAATCCTTCACACAGTCTTGCACTAGCTCTCCAATCAATCTCTTGCTTCCTCTTGTTTGCTGTTTGTTCTTATTAACCATTTCCATAAGTAATCTCCTCAATATATAGGAGAAGATTGATTAGTTACTTGGATAGGGAATGATCCCAAGATATCTGGAAAGTCCGTATTTTGCCAACCATTCGAACTCCAACTCATCCTTCTAGAAGATTCCTTCTAGAAGAATCGAGAAATTATTCATTTTCTCCTTTAGAAACATGTCCGCACCCTAACCATTAACACAGTGCGGAAAGTCCGCAATCAAGCTGAATGAAGCATGCGGAAATTAAGGATTTCCGCAGGAGAGTATATATGCAGCCTGCGAACTATCTTCAAAATATGATTTTTGAGAAAATGGCAAGTGTAACCTTCTTCAGGAAAAAGTCCTTAATGAAGAGTTTGATCTTCTATCATCATGACATAATCATAATATCATCTCGATAACCAAAAATGTGGATAACAATACCTGATCGAATGATGTAGATATCTGGTCAATCACCCCACATATTGTTTCCGGATGTTGGTAGACCAGTCGAACGAATGATTCCACGAGAAGTGTGATGAACCATCAAAACATGAGGTTCCAACAGAATTGTAGTGTGAATTTACAATATATCTAGGATGTTTCAAATAATGGAATAATATATTGTTGAGGCTAAGGAAAACAAATTCTTAATTGGAGAAGTCACCCCACCTAACAAGAACCAATTTAATTGGGGATACACTCTAAGCTTATAAAAAACTCTAATTGGACAACCAAATCCCATATTACTGAAGAAGGAAGGGGAAATTTACTTACAACTACAACTCTATAAACTCATGCACAAACAAAAAATGGAATAGAAGATGATTTGTGACTCCAAATAACAATACTTGCATTGCCACAGGGAGGATATATAAATACATACTAGTTTACTAAAAATATATCTTGACATCTCATCTCTTCAAGAGAATTGTACAACTAACTAGATCTAACTAAAATCTTCTAGAACTCTCTAAAATTGGAATTCTCTAAAATGAGTGAGAGTAATAATATTCTAACACTCCCACATAAATACTATCACTGATTAAAAAAACATTTAGGGGTTAAATTTGTCTTGTTTGCTAATTTTCCATGTTTTTTCCAAAAAACGATTCACCAATTTC
>ML777395.1:22174-49576 GCA_009831015.1 Picea engelmannii | reverse complement strand
TTCTGCATGGCCATCCATACAGAGCTTTGTAGGGTGGCATTCCGATGGAGCTATGAAAATTGTTATTGTAGGCGAACTCTAACAGAGGTAGGTACTTCTACCAATGGGTTTGATTATCCATGACATACATCCTAAGCATGTCTTCCATGACTTGATTTACCCTCTCAGTTTTCCCATTTGTTTCAGGATGATAAGTTGTGCTTAAGTTCAACTGAGTCCCCAACGCTGACTGCAAACTTGTCCAAAACCTAGAAGTGAATCTGGAGTCCCTATCTAAAATAATCTTCTTAGGTATCCCATGCAAATGGATGACCTCACTTAAAAACACACATGCCACATCAGTGACATCGTAAGTGTCTCTAACCAGAATAAAATGAGCACTCTTGGTTAACTTATCAACTATCAAAAAAATGGCATTGTTTCTATGAGATGTGAGTGGAAACCCCACAACCAAATCCATATAAATGACTTCCCACTTGGACATAGGAACATCATGTGGTTGTAGGAGGCCTGACGGGTGATGGTGGTAGGATTTCACTTGCTGACACTCTAGGCATTTAGCGATGAAATGGACTACATCGCGCTTCATGCCTACCCAAAAGAAAAACTTCTTCATGTTCACGTACATCTTCTTCACACCCGAATGCACACAATAAAGTGCTCTACAGGATTCCTTCAGTATGATGCTTCGAATATACCCATCTTTAGGGATGTACATCCTTCCCTGATATCTCAATAGCCCGTCTGCTTCCAGACTATATCCTTCATACTTTGGATTTACTTGCCTCCCACTTTGGAGGTTTGAAGTAACCTTTAAATACCAATTGTCTCCTTGGAGTTGCATCAACACACATTCCCTCAGATTGACTTTTAAGGGTACCAAGGAGAAGACATGTGGTCTCCTACACAAGGCATCTGTGACCACATTTCCCTTTCCCTTGATGTATGAAATACCAAAATCGTACTCACTCATAAACTCACTCCATCGCCTTTTTCTGGAATTCATATCCCTTTGAGTGAAAAGATGTTTTAAGCTTTGGTGCTCTGTTTTGAGCTCAAAGTTTCGCCCCACAAGATAGTGCCTCCAAATTTTCAGAGCTAGCATTACAGGTGCCAACTCTAAATCATGAGTAGCATAAAGATCTTCGTGTTTCTTCAACTTCCTTGATGCATAAGCTATCACTCCTCCATCCTGCATTAGCATGCCCCCCAACCGTTTCTTTGAGGCATCCATGCAGACTGTGAAGTCCTTTTCCATATCCGACACTCGTAGAATTGGTGCACTAGTTAGTAACCTCTTAAGCTCAATGAATGCACTATCACATTCTTCTGTCCATTCATACCTGACCCCCTTGCGCTGCAAAGTGGTGATGCGTTTCACTATTTTAGAGAATCCTTCCACAAATCTCCGATAATAACCTGCTAGCCCCATGAAGCTTCTCACCTCATGGGAATTTTTCGGCACTAGCCACTCCATAATGGCCTTTACCTTTTCTGGGTCCATAGAGATTCGTTCATCGGAAATGATATGACCTAAATAGTGGATCTCACTCTGGAAGAAGGAACACTTCGACAACTTTCCATACAATTTTTTCTCTCTAAGGTAGGATAACACCACTCGTAAGTGTTCCTCACGTTCTCTTTCGTTCTTGGAATATATGAGGATGTCATCTAGAAAGACTTGTACAAAATGGTCTAAGTACTTCCAGAGTACTCCGTTCATGAGGCTCATGAATACTGTTGGAACATTGGTCAATCTGAAAGGTACTATGACAAACTCGTAATGTCTAAACCGAGTTTGAAAGACAGTTTTTGGGATATCGCCTTCCTTAATCCTTAACTGGTGATACCCTGATCACAAATCGATCTTTGAGAATACTGCTGCTCCTTTCATCTGATTGAAAAGGTCATCTATTCGAGGAATTGGGTACCTATTTTTCACTGTAGCATGGTTCAAGTCCCTATAGTCTATACACAATCGTAAGGAACCATCCTTCTTCTTTACAAAAATTACTGGTGCACCCCAAGGTGAGACACTAGGCCTTATTATCCCTAAGTCCAGTAACTCTTTCAACTTCATTTGCAACTCACAAAGTTCTAGCGCTGTCATCCGATATGAAATCTTGGAAATTGGTTATGCACCAGGTTTCAACTCAATAGTAAAATCAAGCTCCCTCTCAAGAGGTAACCCTGGTAACTTGTTCGGAAAAACATCCTTAAATTATGAAAATACCGGGTACTAATCCAAGGAGGGTGCCTTCCTTTCATTCACTGCTTCCACTACATATAGTCAACACCCTTGCCTCAAGCATCACTTAACCTTCAAAGTTGAGATAAAGCATAATGACACCTTTCTCCGTACACACGGTATCTCTACTGGTCTTCCTTCATCGTTGACACAAAGCACCCTTTTTGCAAAACAATCTACCAAAGCTCGATGAGCTTCTAACCAATCCATTCCAATGATTAGGTCATACGCCCCGAGAGCAGTGGTGTATACCTTCAACCTAGTAGTACACACTCCCAGGTCTACTATACAATTATCTACACTAGGTCCTACCGCTTGTTTTTCCCTTGAAGCCATCTCGACTTGTTTAAAGTCATCATGCTCGTAGGCTGCCAACCCACTCTTTTCTAATGCAGATGGTGAAATGAAACTATCTGTCGCACCAGAATCAAATAAAATATTTACATTGATATGATTTAGCGTACCTGACGAATCCACCACCATGGATTGATGTTCATCTTGGCGATTATTAACTGCTGTGTAAATCTGGTAGCTGCTACTTGCTCTTCCCATCGGGGCCTTTCCTTCTCTATGCACAAATATTGATTGTAACTATGGGTAGTCACACTGGTAATGGAGTCCTCTGCACCCCCAACAGGTAACAAGGGATTGAACTTGCACACTGTTATGTGACTATCTCTGAATTGAGTTCCTTCCCCTAGAACCCCTGCCCCTACTAGTTTCTCCCTGAGATGGTCCTGGACCTGCCTGCGTCGTTGGTGATGAACAAGATGCTGCACTCACTGCCATTGAACTATGTTACCATATAGAGGTGGCCTTGAGCCCCCTCCCCTGGGAAATTTCCTAGGGGCCTTCCCCACGAATCTAGGTCGATGTGGAAAGGTTGGTCTTGTACCTCTAGTTAAGTTCATGTGTTCCTCCGCATAACGCGCATTTACCATAGCTTCCGCTACTGAAGACAGTTTCCACATCCGCACCATAGCCCTTATCTTAGGGTTTAATCCATAGACAAAGCTTTCTGCCTATCATTGGTCATTATCCATATATGAAACATATTTGACCAATTCCATAAACCTAATCTCATTTTCTTCTGCGGTTCTGGTTCCCTGTACTAAGGCATGAAACGCTCCTACCTGTTGTTCCTCATAGTAAGCTGGTAGATATTTCCTTCAGAACCTCTCCTAGAAAAGTTCCCAAGACACGGTGTCTGGGGTAAGATGCAGTTGCCTTTCTAGTTTTCCCCACCAGTTCAAGGCACTATTTCTCAACTGAAAAATTTCTATCTTTGCCTTTGAAGTGGATGCATAGTACCTTAAGGAAAAACACCTTGTCATGCCTTCCAACCATGCCTCGACACGTTCACTGGCACGATCCCTGGAAAATTCTGGATGTTTTATCTTCTACAGTTCTCTAGTGATGTCTTCGGGTGGAGATCCTCCCCCTAAATCTCTCAACACTTCTGGATTACCCGTTCCAGATGGTAGGGGCTCCCCTTCGGTCCCTGCTGGTTGACACCCTTTTAAAGTCTCATTTATGGCCTCCAAAGAGCGCAGTGTGAGAGCTATTTCAGGAGATGGTGGTGGATGCATTGGAGGTCTCTACAACGATGCCCCTCTACCTTGATTTCCTCAAGTCCTAACCATCCTGTATGATTTAACCTGCATCAACCAAAGTTGTCAGGGTGAGTTCAAGGACGTTTCACATTTGTGCAACTTAAACTAGAAAACAGGGTTAGGCATAAGTTTTTTTTACTTGTCTGTAAATAGACGTTACTTTCTTTAAGGGAGGTGGCTAGGTTAGGGTTAAAGTGTCTAAGCTTGATGTCTTCGCCTAAGAAAACTATTGACCCTCTCGCCCGGTAGTTACGCTAGCACTGTACCACACTCGCCACAATGCATTAGATCCCTTATATGGTGATTTCTATTATACCCCTATTCTATCCTGACTATTTTCCATAACATGCATCAAACTCCCACTACTCTACAAGGACTTTTAACCTATAAATTACAAAGTTATACTATTACATTCATTAATCAAGGGGATATATGTATTTGATTAATAATAATAGGTTTCAAACCCATTATTAACATTAAAATTTTATAATGTTAATACGTTGTGCACGAAATGCTCCCTTGCGGACTTGGTGCATGGCTTTGACTGGTGGAATGGAATGGAAGGACTTGGCGCTTGGCTCAATGGTTGAGGGCATGGAACTCAGTGCTTGGTTAACTTGGATAATTGGAGATTATACTTCGAGATAGTACTTTATGACTATTGATCATTAATTTATTTATATATATGAATTTATTTTGTAACAACTCATGTGTGGTGCGTTGGTGTTTGGTTGTTTTCCAATGGTGAGTGGTCGTGGGTTCAAAACCCGTCCACTCCAACAAAATTTAATCTAATCCAAAATAAATTTTATTCGAATCATATGTTATGTTAATTACACTTTTTAATTAATTAGTCATTTAATTAATTAATCACTCTTATTAATCCTTTAATCGTTTAATTAATTAACCACTAGTCATTTAATCCATTAATCAATATTATTAATACTTGTAAATTTTTTTATTTTTTTTATTTTTAATAGATAATAAAAAAATATTTTAAAATTTTGAATTAATCCTTATAAAATTTAAAATACAATTAAAACAAGTAATTATAATACAATTTTAATAATTCAAAGTAATTAAAACAAAACAAAATAAATAACATAAAAATAAAAATAATAATAATAATAATAATAATAATTAAAAAAAGTATCTAAGGTCGGGCAGTGGATCCTCACATGAGGCCCACGTGCCCCCAAACCTGGTGCTCATCCCTTAACCCTAATCTCATCCCTTTTTATCTCTTCAAACTCTACCCTCTCTCCCCTTTACATTTCATTTTTTTTTCTAAATGCTCAGGGTGAAGGATGAGGCCAACGGCCATGGCCATTTCCTTGCTAGGCCGACCCTGTGTCCATGGTTTCAAGGTCTAGAGGTTGCATCGTATACAGTGGCGCGTTCCCTCTACTCCTCTGTGGCTTATTCCTGGTGGCTTAGTTCTCGGTACGAGTTACCATGGCCTTGGTTTTTTTGTTTTTTTTAGCGCAAAAGTCACAAGATATGGGTGCTCGGCATACTGTTCTTATTTCCTGTAGATTATCCTTTGAATATTATGTTTTACGGGTTGTGCGCTTTATGCGTTGTGGTGAGTTGTGTGGCTACAGGTCGTGGGTTCAAAACCCATGAGCCTGCACCCATTTTTTAAAGTTTTCGAGCTAGGCTTGTGAGTTGTTATGCTGTGCCTGGTGCCTTCAGCAAATAACAATACTTTGCAAAGCGTGCGTCAACATGCCCCTCGTGGGCTCCCTCCCTGTGGCTCGCACTTGGGGTTGTTGTCAATACAGTGGCATATAGTGTGGCTAGGTTGTATATTCAGAAGAACTGTGAGCGCATAGTAAACTTTTGTATTGTGTTGGCATGCGACTTGGTATACCTCTCGGGTGCTTGGCCCATGGACTACGTGTTGTTGTTAGGACTATGTGTTTTCCCCTCTCAGTAAGTTATCGACTTCTCTGAAATGTACAGTTCTATCCATTTATTTCGTATGCATTTTTTTGTTGAATAGCAGCCCCAAATATGTTTTAGGTCCTCTACATCTGCATGTTTTTCCTCTGTTGAATAAGGGCATGGTTTAGTTTTATTTCTAGATTCCATTAATTTTTTTGGTTTTTTGGTTTAGTTTTTCTTCTGGAAGCGTAGTGCTCTCTTTTGGCTTCTCCTTGTGACTTGCGCTTGGTACTCACTGCCTTGTGCATTGGGCTTTGTGTGCAAACTTAGTAGTTGGTGCTTTGATCTTTGGTGTAGCTCTCGGGTTCTTGACTTGACAACTTGTGGCCTTAAAGTCCAATAATTAGAGATTGGCCTTCGGTTCAATAGTTTTTATTTTTGTATTCCATTCATGCACTCTATTACACCTAAATACAATAACTTTCTCCCTCTGTCGGCTGGATCCAGCCGCTTTGTTATCCTTCTTCAGGTTTCAGAATGAAATAGAGTCGAACCCCAACCCCTCGTGATTGGCCAGGTGTTGTGCAACTGGATATCAGTTTTGAAAAATTTCATGTCCATTTTGAATACACCTAAATTTGAGATCCCATCCATGACAGAAAGCATAAATTCATACAATGGGTTTAATTATAAGTATTTTCATTCAATGGAAGTAGTTCCATTTAGTGGTTAAGTACTGCAGGTGTATAGATAACCTATCATATTTCTAGATATGGTTTAATTGTCATTTAATGGTAGGGAGTATGAGATCCTATCCATTACGAAAAGCTTATCGGCGAATAGTCATACCGAGGTTTTGTGGTTTGTAGTCATACGCGTAATGAAAAAGAATATCGCCCCTTGGGATCCTCCTCCATTTGACTTTTCTCGGTTCTTATTCTACATCTTTGGCTCCTCCTCCATGTGATGTGTAGTGCACCATTGCATGCTCCTCCTTCATGGTGCTTGGTCTCGTCCTGGGTGCTTTGTGCAAAACGATTAAGTTCTTGTTCTATAAATAGCAGGTTAGGGGTTATATTCCCGCCAACTGTTATATACGCATGGTGATGCAGGAGCATCGCCAACAGCAAGCAAGCGTGAAAGAAGAAGCTAGCTGGAAAAAGCACAGCACACATTTTCCATGTTTTGAAATGTTATTGAAAGATTAAGAATCATATATTAATGTAGTAGTTAAGGGAAACGTACTTGCATGTTGTAAACAGATCTTGAGCGATTTGTTCTCATTTGTCATTGTAAAAGGCATTTAAGCCCAGTTAATGAAAGTAGGTAGATTTGAATTATAGATTAGATAGTTTAGAAGAGTAGGAGGGAAAACAGATATAAACACCCTCATCTTTGTATTATGAGATTCAATTAGAACATTAGCAGAAAAGAAAAAAAAAATAGAGAGTTGTAGAGAGAGACCCATGTATAGGAGCTTGAATTAATATAAGAAGCTTTGAATTAGATTTCATGGTGTTATGATGTTTTATGTTTATACATGGTGAATGGTATGCCTACAGTTGTTTTACTCTCTCTATTATGAATTTTCTTTAATACTATGTTGAATGTATGATTTCATGTTGAATGTTTGAAGTCTGAGAGAGAGAGAGAATGAGTTTCAATTGTTTTTCTTCCTGAGTGAAAGAAGTTCCTACAAGGAGTGCAATGAAACATCTACAAGGTGTGCATTGACAAGGGTTCTGAGTTTTATCTTAGAAAGCTTAGGAAGGATATCGTTGTTCTCATTTTAGCAGAAGTGCAGGTGAAGCACAAAAGCCATGCAATGTGTGCGCAGGCTATTTGAAGCCTTAGAAGTATTACCTAAGGAAAATATTGAAGGATCACTGTTGCAAAGAGTGCACAGGGTCGAGAAATCAAATAACTGGAAGTTATTTGAAGGTTTGTTGCAAGGAGTGCGAGCAGGAAACGCTTTTGGGAGCCTTGAGTTTGGAAGTGAAAGCTTAGGAGGGATAACACCTTTGAATACCTCAAAGGAAGGAAAAAATTGAAATACTTCAAGGGGAGATGAGGATCGAAGTCATCCAGCAGAAGTAAAGATCAGAAGGGAGAACACCAATTCATCTCGCAGAAGTCATAGAGGAAGAAATTGAACGATCAAAATTGTCAATGGAGAATTCACGAAGTTGTGAGGACCGTAGGATCAAGAGGAGTTGCAGGGTAGATAAGGGCAGGACGAACCCATTTCGTTGGTTTCAGGGATCAACGAGGACCATTGATCGTGGTCAATTTGGGCCATCAGATCATTTTTTGAACTTGGGGTTCGTGAGTTTGGAGGTGGAAGACCAAACTCTTGGAGTCGCGAGGTCCCGAGTTGCGAGAAGCAAAGGAAGAGATCCAAACCATTGGATGCAAGGCATAGGAAAAGTGTTGGATCAGGACCCCATAGAGCTATCGTGTATCGGAGACTTGGGGGTTGAAAGAGGTTCTTTTCAATGAGCAAGATCGCAAAGGGCCAAGAACCAAGGGCACGTGAAACACATGGCACATTCTCTTGTTGGGAACCATGTAGCTGATAGGTGGTGGACACGTGTCATTTGAAAACGGAGTCAACACCCTGTTGATTTATCATGCTTCATATTATCATAAGAAAGGAGCACAAACGCTCAACAATTCAAGTCGCAAGGTTGCAAGTTCCAACAAGTGCTGAAGGAGTCAAACCTTCTTTGAATTTTGCGCCTCAAAGTTTTGTAAAAGAAGGGCCCAGAGGTTCAACCTTCCAACTCACGATATTGTGAGTTGCGAGAAGTGTGAAAAGGAAGTCAACCATCGCCTCTCTGGGTTTCGCAAAGGGAGAGCGCTAAAGTTCAATCCTTCAACTCACGAAGCAACGAAGTTGCGAGAGGTGCTAGTTGTTAGCCATAGCCGGTGGTCACTGGTAGAAGCACTAGCGAGAAAGGGGCTATACCCGTATCGTCATCTCGGGTATCGGGAGGTTGGAAAAGAAGATTTAAGGGTATTTGACTCACGAACTCACGAATTGCGAGTTGCAAAAGGCACTTGTGCCAAGGCTAGTTGTGGTCGCATGATGGTGAAGCTTGCGCCTAGTTCTTGTTCACGCAGGTGGAGTTTCCAAAGGACCTATGAATTGTTGAAGGTTCCAAAGGGAATCAAAGGAGCCACTTCGGCTCAAGGAGATTTGAATGATCCTGAGTGGATATTGAACTGAGGGTTGGGGTCTGCATCAAGTGTGGTATCAAAGCTTGACTCTGTTTGTATATTTCAGGCAGAGGAAGCGAGAGGAGAAAGAATACTCTGATACACATCAAGTGTGGTATCAGACCTTGACTCTGTTTGTATATTTCAGGAAGAGGAAGCGAGAGGAGAAAGAGTACTCTAATACACATCAAGTGTGGTATCAGAGCTTAACTTTGTTTGTATATTTCAGGCAGAGGAAGCGAGAGGAGAAAGATTACTCTAATACACATCAAGTGTGGTATCAGAGCTTGAATCTGTTTGTATATGTTAGGTAGAGGAAGCGAGAGGAGAAAGAGTACTCTAATACACATCAAGTGTGGTATCAGAGCATAGAAAAAGTTCTTTGATTTCTGTAGCGGAGAAAAGAGGAACATTTTATAGCCATGCCGTCGAGAAGAAGAGATAGGCCAATGCTTGATCCAGCTATGGAAAGAGAAATGTGTGAATTACGTGCTAGGCTTGATGCCATGGAGACAACAAAGAGGCACACAATTGATACTCAGGATATCAGTGAAGCTGAAAGTGAAAATGAAGTTGGACACGAAGGAGAAGAAGTTGCGGTCGAAGATGCTGCAGATGAACGCCTATTCAAGGCTATTGCAATGATAGGTGCTAGAAAAAAAATGGACATTCCAATGTATGAGGGAAACGTGGATGTTGAAGAGCTTCTAGACTGTATTAGAGATCTAGATAAATACTTTGACTATGAAGATGTCGAGGAAGACAAGAAGGTCAAACATGCCGTTACTAGACTTAAAGGGCATGCAACACTATGGTGGTATGAACTACAGGCTAACAGACGCTGCAAAGGAAAGCATAAAATTAAAAGCTGGGATAGGATGGTTGCAAAGATGAAATCCAAATTCATACCCAAGGATTATCAAATCACTCTATTTTTGAGGATGTAGAATTTTAGACAGAAGTTGATGTCAGTGAAGGAGTATACTAAAGAGTTCTACAAGATAAACATCAGAGTAGGTCATCGGGAAAGCGACGATGAAAAAGTTTCCAGGTACATGAATGGTCTGCAATATGACATTCAAGATGATATGATCATGATGACCCTTCGAACTGTGGAAGATGCTTATCAGATGGCTCTAAAAGCTTAATAGAAGTTGAGACAAAAGCAAGGTCAAAGAGGCCATGACAGAAGTCAAGCCAGAGGTAAAACAATTGCCCAAGACATAACTCAGAAATCTAAAGAAGAAGGGAAGAAACCTCAAACTCAACATGAGAGAGGAGGAAGCTCACAGGGAAGACAGTATGCAGATAGAAATACTTTTCCTTGAGCTAGAGGAAGAGGAAGAGGCAGAGGCAGTGTCTGTGGAAAGATCGAACATAAATCCTATGAGTGTCCATATAAGAAGAAAGAAGGTGGTGAAACTCACATTGCTGAAGCTCAAAGACAAAATGTTGAGGCAGAAGATGATGAGGGCGGAAGATCCTTAATGATGAGGAAATTTCTCTTGAAGCCAAAGAAAGAGGCAGAGAACCCAGCCCAAAGAAACAGTTTGTTTCAGACTGCTTGCAAAACAAAAGACAGGGTATGCAAAGTCATAGTGGACAACGGTAGCACAGACAATCTCGTATCCATAGAGATGGTAGAAAAGTTGGAGCTGGAGACTATCATACATCCAAGCCCATACAGAGTTTCGTGGCTACAAAAAAAACATCAGGTAAATGTCACTAAACAATGTTTAGTTGAGCTTAAAATAGGAGGATATAAAGATGAAATATTATGTGATGTCATTCCCATGGATGTTTGTCATCTATTGCTGGGTATACCGTGGCAATATGAGAAGAATGTGATTCATAATGGGAGGAAGAACACATACATCCTAGAGAAGAATGGGAGGATGAACATGTTGTTGCTGATTAAGGATAAAGAAGTGAAGCCAGAGGTGAGAAACACTGTACTTCTCATGAGTGGGAAGGAACTTCTTATGGAGGTTAAGAAGAAGGAAGACACAAAATTTATTGTGGTCGGGAAGCCTATAATTGTTTTGACCAGTACAAGAGTGGATGATTGACCAAAGGAAATCTAGGAATTATTGGGAGAGTTTGTTGATATAGTAGTGGATGAACTACCTTGTTCATTGCAACCTATCAGAAGTATAAGCCATCACATCAATCTTATACCTGGAGCCAGTTTACCAAACAAAGCCCCATACAAGTTGATTCCGCAGGAGAATGAGGAAGTCAAGAGACAGGTCCAGGACTTAATGGACAAAGGATTGGTTAGAGAGAGCTTAAGTCCATGTGTTTTTTCAACAGTGCTCAGCCCAAAGAAATATGGAGGTTGGAGAATGTGTACAGACTCAAGGGCAATCAACAAGATTACCATCAGATACAGATTCCCATTACCAAGGATGGATGATTTGATGGATTGCTTGAGTGGAGAAAAGATTTTTTCAAAAGTTGATTTGAAAAACAAGTATCATCAGATTCGTATGAGGGAAGGTGACGAATGGAAGACAACATTCAAGAAAAATGAAGGTTTGTATGAATGGATTTTCATGCCATTTGGCTTAACGAATGCACCCAATACTTTCATGAGGTTGATGAATGAAGTCCTGAAGGATTTCATTGGGAAATTCGTCATTGTATATATTTATGATATATTAATTTTCAGTGAGACAAAAGCAGAGAATTTAAAGCATTTAGTTGCAGTGATGAAGAGATTACAACAAGAGAAATTGTTGATTAATGTGAAGAAATCATCATTTATGAGGACAAAACTCATTTATTTGGGTTTTGTTATCTCTGTGAATGAGATGAAAATGGACCCGAAAAAGGTGGATGCAATTAAGAATTGGCCATCGCCGAAAAATGTGTTTGAAGTACGAAGCTTCCATGGTTTGGCTAGTTTCTACAGAAAATTCATCCAAAATTTCAGTGGGATTAGCACACCAATGATGGATACAATGAGGAAAAGACACAAGTATTGTCACTAGACAGAGGAAGAAGAGAAGAGCTTCGACCTGCTGAAGAAGAAGATTATGGAACAACCAATTCTGGTTTTTTCGGATTTTAGCAAGACATTCCAGGTCAAGTGTGACGTGAGTGGATTTGCAATTGGAGCGGTCTTAAGCCAAGATGACAGGCCGGTCACATATTTCAGTGAAAAACTGAATGAAGCAAAGATTAAATACTCAACATATGACAAAGAATTCTATGCAGTCATACAAGCACTGAAGAAATGGAGACACTATTTGGTTCCCAAAGAATTTGTCTTGTACAGTGACAATCATGCTTTACAATTCACGACTCAACAGGAGAAGTTGAACCAAAAACATGCTAAATGGGTTGAATTCATGCATAATTTTACTTTTGTAACTAAGCATATTTCTGGAACTGCTAACAAAGTTGTTGATGCTTTGAGAAGAAAATGTTTGGTTATGCAGGAATTCTGAGTCAAGACTTTTGGTTTTGATAACCTCAAAGAAATGTATAAGGATGACCCATATTTTGAGGAAGCGTATGAGGCATCTGAGAATTCGGTTCTCAAGGACAGAAGCCAATGGACCGAATATATGATCCAGGATGGATTGTTATTCAGGGGCTATCAGCTATGTATTCCAAAATGCTCCATGAGGGAGAATTTGTTGAAGGAAAAACACAGTGGAGGATTGGCCAGACACTTCGGTCATGAAAAAACGTTCTCAAAGTTGAATTGCTCATATTATTGGCCAGGGATGAGAACAGATGTTAAGAAATTTGTGGACAAATGCAGGATTTGTCAGCACATAAAAGGGAAAAGGCAGAACACAAGGTTATATCAACCATTACCCATACCAGAAAGGTCGTGGGATGCAGTGAGCATGGATTTCATATTGGGACTGCCAAGAACACAGAGAGGCTATGATTCAATATTTGTGGTAGTCGACAGATTTTCCAAGATAGCACATTTCATACCATGCCAAAAAAACAGTGATGCAACTCATATTGCGAACCTGTTTTTCAAGGAAGTCGTCAGACTTCACGGCTTGCCAAGGAGTATCATGTCTGATCGAGATACCAAATTCATTGGACATTTCTGGAGAACTTTGTGGAAAACACTGGGGACAAGTTTGGGTTTTAGCTCAACATATCATCCTCAAATGGATGGGCAGACAAAATTCGTGAACACCACAGTTAGTGGGATCACATTCTGCCACAGGCGGAATTTGCTTACAATGATTCACTCAACAAAAGCACAGGGAAGAGTCCATTCCAAATTGTATATGGAATGCAACCAAGGGGAGTTTCTGAATTAAGAGATGTGGAACAAACTGAATTCAAAAGTGCTAGTGCAAAGGACTTTGCAGAAGCAATGAAGGAGCTTCACAACTAAGTCAAGGAGCGATTGCATAGTTCAAGTCAAGAATATAAGTGCAGAGCAGAGAAACATAGAAGAGAACTTCAATTTGAGGTTGGTGATATGATTCTTACACATCTGAGGAAGGAAATATTCCCAAGGGGAACATATAATAAACTAAACATGAAAAAGATTGGACCATCCAAGATCATAAGGAAATTTGGTGCAAACACATATGAGATTGAATTACCCGATGGGATCATAATTTCACTGATATTCAATGTTGTGAATTTGTATCCTTACAGAGCTGAAGAAGCAGGAGTAGAGGGTGAACAGATAGAGGTTCAGTGGACCAAACAAATGCCTGTAGCTGAAAATCCACTAATGGAAAGCATAATTGACAAGAGAGACAGAAGGAAGACCAGGAGAAAAGAGTATTTCGAATACTTGGTCAAGTGGAAGGGACATCCAGTTGAATATGCCAGTTGGGAAGATGAATAAAAAATTCATAAGCATTGGCAGACTGTGCAAGATCTCATGAATAGGAGTTCATGAAAATTTTCAAGCGAGGGAGTATGATGCAGGAGCATCGCCAACAACAAGCGAGCGTGAAAGCAGAAGCCAGCTGGAAAAAGCACAGCACACATTTTCCATGTTTTGAAATGTTTTTGAAAGATTAAGAAGCAGATATTAATGTAGTAGTTAAGGGAAATGTACTTGCATGTTGTAATCAGATCTTGAGTGAATTTCTCTCATCTGTCATTGTAAAAGGCATTTAAGCCTAGTTAATGAAAGTAGGTAGATTTGAATGATATATTAGACAGTTTAGAAGAGCAGGAGGGAAAATAGATATAGACACCCTCGTCTTTGTATTATGAGATTCAATTAGAACATTAGCAGAAAAGAAAAAAAAAACAAAGAGTTGTAGAGAGAGACCCATGTACAGGAGCCTGAATTAATATAAGAAGCTTTGAATAAGATTTCATGGTGTTATGATGTTTTTTGTTTATACATGGTGAATGGTATGCCTACAGTTGCTTTACTCTCTCTGTTATGCATTTTCTTTAATACTATGCTGAATGTATGATTTCATGTTGAATGTTTGAAGTCTGAGAGAGAGAGAGAATGAGTTTCAATTGTTTCTCTTCTCTAGTGAGAGAAGTTCTTGCAAGGAGTGCAGTGAAATGTCCGCAAGGTGTGCGTTTACAATGGTTCTGAGTTTTATCTCAGAAAGCTCAGGAAGGATATCGTTGTTCTCATTTCAGCAGAAGTGCAGGTGAAGAACAGAAGTCGTGCAAGGTGTGCGCAGGTTATTTGAAGCCTTGGAAGTATTACCTAAGGAAAAGATTGAAGGATCACTATTGCAAAGAGTGCATAGGGTCGAGAAATCAAATAACTAGAAGTTATTTGAAGGTTTTCCGCAAGGAGTGCAAGCAGGAAACCCTTTTGGGAGCCTTGAGTTTGGAAGTGAAATTTCAGGAGGGATAACACCTTTGAATACCTCAAAGGAAGGAAAAAATCGAAATACTTCAACAGGAAATGAGGGTCGAAGTCATCCAACAGAAGTAAAGATCAGAAGGGAGAACACCAGTTCATCTCGCAGAAGTCATAGAGGAAGAAATCGAACAGTCAAAATTCTTAGTGGAGAATTCGCAAATTTGTGAGGACCGTAGGATCTAGATGAGTTACAAGGTGGATAAGGGAAAGACAAACCCATTTCGTTGGTGTCAAGGATTAATGAGGACCGTCGATCGTGGTCAGTTTGGGTTGTCGAATCATTTTGCAAACTCAGGGTTCATGAGTTTGGAGTTGGAAGACCAAACTCTTGGAGTTGGGAGGTCTCAAGTTGCGAGAAGTAGAGGAAGAGATCCAAACCATTGGATCCAAGGCACGGGAAAGTCGTTGGATCAGGACCTCGCAGAGCTATCACATATTGGAGACTTGGGCATTGAAAGAGGTTCTTTTAAACGAGCGAGATTGCGAAGGGCCGAGAACCGAGGGCTCGTGCAACACGTGGCACGTCCACTTGGAGGGAACCATGTAGCTTATAGGTGGCATGATGATAAGAAGCTAGAGAGAGGAAGAAGTGGTGACAGGTGGTCGACACGTGTCATTTGAAAAGGGAGTCAACACCCTATTGATTTCTTGTGGTTTGGATTCTAGTAAGAAAGGAGCACAAAGGCTCAACAATTCAAGTCATGAGGTTGAGAGTTCCGAGAGGCGCTGAAGGAGTCAAACCTTCTCTGACTTTCGCACCTCGGAGTTTCGTAAAAGAAGGGCCCGGAGGTTCAACCTTCCAACTTGTGAGATTGAAAGTTACGAGAAGTGAGAAAAGGAATTCAACCATTGTCTCTCAGGGTTTCATAAAGGGAGAGCGCCAAAGTTCAATCCTTCAACTCGCGAAGCAACGAAGTTAGAAGAGGTGCTAGTTGTTAGCTCTAGACAATGGTCACTAGTAGAAGCACTAGTGAGAAAGGGGCTATACCTGTATCGTCATCTCGGGTATTGAGAGGTTGGAAAAGAGGATTCGAGGGTCTTCGACTCATGAACTCGTGAATTGCGAGTTGTGAAAGGCACTTATGCCAAGACCAGTTGTGGTCGCATGACGGTGAAGCTTGTGCCTAGTGATTGTTCACATAGGTGGAGTTTTCAAATGACCTGTGGATTGTTGAAGGTTCCAAAGGGAATCAAAGGAGCCACTTCGGCTCAAGGAGATTTGAATGATCCTGAGAAAATCTTGACTTGAGGGTTGGGGTATGCGTCACATGGCTTTTCATTTATTGACTAAGTATTGCAGATGTATAGATGTAGTTTTGTTTTTCAACCTTAAGATTTTTGGTGTTTTTTTTGTTTTCTATCACTTTCAGTGAATTTGGCAATTTTTTTCATCTGCTAAACAGTTCAGCTGAGTACTTCAGGGTGTTTCTTATGGCACCTCTCCTCCGCAATATATAGCTATATGGTGTCTGACTGGAAGTTGTATATGGTACACTAACATAGTTTTCAGTAGGTGGTCTTGAAACACTTTTCAGTAGGTGGGGTGATATTTGGTGCAAAAAACATCATTCAAGAGGTTTGTTATTGAGGGTTTCTTAAGTTTTTGAAAATAACAGACATGTAACCTTGTGCTTTTGTCCGTAGAGTTGTGTTTTATAGGTGAAAAATTATATGAATCAATCACATAAACTCAGGAATAAGAGGATGAATAAGGTTGAAGAATACTGTTGAATTGTTCTTGTTGTATTCATACATGAATCTTACACTTTGCATTAGGTGTCTCTTCCATGTAATGGGTTACAAAAACTATTGAAAACATAGGTTTTGTGATGCAGGAGCATCGCAAGAAGAAAGCAAGCCCGAAGATGGAAGACAACTGGAAAGCATCAGCACACATTTTTTGAAATGTTTTGAAACATTAACGAAATGGTTAAGAGGAAGTACACTTAGAGATTGTAAACAGATCTTGAGCAGTTGCTCTCATCTGTAGTAGGTGAAGGAATTTATGCATAATTAATGTAAGTAGGTAGATTTAAGTGTATATTAGACAGTTTAGAGCGTAGGAGGGAAAACCGACTATAGACACCCTCATCTTGTATCATTTGTAACATTAACATGAGAAGAGATCATAGAGAAGAGATGAAACAAAGAGCTGTGTAGAAGATCCCATGTACAGAAGTTCTGAGATTAATATATGAAGATTTGATTCAGACTCATGGTGTTCTAATGCTTTCTGTGTATACATGTTGAATGTTACGCTCATGGTTGTTTTACTCTTTTTGTTGTACAATTGCTTTTATGCTATGTATGTATGATTTCATGTTAAGTATTTGAAGTCTATGAGAGTAAGGGAATGGGCTTCAATTGTTTCTCTATCTGAGCAAGAGTTCCTGCAATGAGTGCAGTGGAGCATCCGCAAGGAGTGCATTGATGGGTTTAGAGTTCATCTCTGAAATCTCAGGAGGGATACCATTGTTCTCATTTCCCGTAGAAGTGAAATTCAGGCACAGAAGTTGCGCAAAGTGTGCGCAGGTTGGTTGGAAGTTCAGAACTTATCAACCAAAGAGAGAGTTGAAGACTGTTGTCGCAAGGAGTTGCATAGAGTCAAAGGATTCAAATACTTAGATGTATTTGAAGAGTGCCACAAGGAGTGTGTGCATGAATCTCATAGGAGATTTGAGTTTGAGAAAGGAAGATCAGGAGATTTCGCGCCCTCAAGGTGTTGAAGAGTAGAAGAGGAGTCTTTGTGATGTAGGAGCATCTCCAACATCAAGTGAGCCAGCGCGGAGACAATCGGACAGCTGGACAGGCACCAGTGCAAATTTTGAAAACACCTTGAAGTTGTTGCGCAATCTTAAATGAATTCATTAAGAAGAAGCACACTTGTATAATGTAAATGGACCTTGAGCGATTTTATCTCGTCCTTAGTAGGTAAAATGCATTTAAAGTAGTTAATGCAAGTAGGTAGAATTTAATTCTAGATTAGACAGTTTTAGGGCGCAAGAGGGAAACGAAATATAGACACCCTCATTGTGTATTGTAAGATTAGATGAAGATTATGAGAATTTATGGAGAGATAAGGAGCATGCAGAGAGCTGTGTAAGAACACCCATGTACAGATATTTGGATTAATAAAAAGATTTTGATTCAATTTCATGGTTTTGTGTTTTTTCTCTGTGTATTGATTCTGAATGATATGCTCATGAATGTTTGCTTCCTGTTATACACTTTCTTTATGTGTTGTGTATATGATTTCATGTTTGAGTTTGAAGTCTGAAAGGGTGAGGAAATGAGTTTCAATTGTTTCTCTATCTGAGCAAGGGTTCCTGCAAGGAGTGCGTTGACAAAGGGTTCAGATAGGTAGCTTTTGTTCTCATTTCTGCAGAAGTGCAAACAGGCACAGGAGCCGTGCAAGGAGTGCGCAGGCTGAGTGAAGTCTCAGGGTTGCGAACCTGAGTGAAGTGTTGAGAGACTATTGTTGCAGGTGTGCGCAAGGTCGAAGGAAATTCATCACTGGGAAGTGTCTAAAGGTTGCCGCAAGGAGTGTGTGTAGGAGTCTTCGATAAGACTCAGAGTCATAAGAAAGCTTAGGAAAGATAAGGCCTTTGAAGTTGTTGAAGGACAGCGCAAGGGAAGTTGTGACTGGAAGTTTCTAAGAAGCATCATAAGTTCATGCCATAGGTGGATAAGCTTATGGAAGAACACTTGGTCATTAGCAGAAATCGCCAAGGGGGAACAGACGGTCGGTATTCTTCGAGGAGGATTCGCGACATCCCATTTGTCGTCAGATCTCACGGAGGAGTAGGAGAGATACAGCGAGTATCCCAGAGAGGTTCAAAGCTCAGGAGGGCAAGGACCGTAGATCCAAGCTGTAAGGGCCATTGGATTTACACGTGATTGGTCATATCGGGGTTTCACGAGTTGAAGTCCCGTAAACACTGCATCAGGAATCGCAAAATCACAATATGTGATATCCCGACAGTCAGAGGATTTGTGTGGGCCACAAGAGTCGGCGAGGTGGACAGGTGGCACACCATTTCAGGTTTTCGTGGTGAGAAGTCCCAAAACAATTGCATTAGGATTCACGATATTGCGAACTCCGAAATGTTGATGAGGTGAAGCATTGGAAAGACAGAGCTCACATGTGTGCCAAAGTTTCGTCATATCGGGATTCGGGAGTCGGATAACCAAGTTGTTTGACATATCGAATGACAAAATCGTGATAGGGAAAATCTCAATAGGAAAAGGTAAAGGTCAGCGTTGACTGTTGTCGGGTTTTGGGGATTCGAGAGTCCAACGATCGACCACTGACCTCGCGAAGTTGCGAAGTCCGATCTCCCAATTGTAAAGAGGGGGATCCCACGGGGATTGTTGTGGGTGCAGATTTCTCGATAGGGAAATAGAAGAACTGTTTGGAGTTCTTCAGGCCATGTGAAAGGAAGGATCCTGTGTGCACATTTACCTTTCGATCTGTGGGTTGTGAGGTTGCGGGCGTCGCCATCATCTGGTATCAGAGCACGTAGTGGTTCTTTGCTTTCTATAGCAGAGAAGGAGAATTCACCATGCCGCCAAGGAAAAGGGACATGCACACACCCGATCCGCCAGAGGAGAGGGAGATGACGTGGAGAAGAGGCAGGCAGATGACAGATCCAGCTATGGAGAGAGAAATGCATGATCTATGAGCTAGACTTGAAGACATGGAGAAAACGCAAAGATGCACAGCTAGTTCTAGGGATCTAAGTGATTCCAAAAGCGAAGTTGAGGCTGAATGTGAAGAAGAAGTTGCAGCTGAGGATGCATCAAACGAACGTTTGATCAGAGCTATTGAAAGGATGGGTGCAAGAGAAAAGATGGACATTCCAGTTTATGAGGAAAACTTGGATGCAGAGGACCTTCTAGACTGGATTAGATCTCTAGACACATACTTTGACTATGAATATGTCAAGGAGGACAAGAAAGTCCAGCATGTTGTCACTAGATTGAAAGGACATGCGGCATTGTGGTGGGATGAACTATAAGTTGATAGACGCAGCAAGGGCATGCAGAAGATCAAAAGTTGGGACAGAATGATCGCGAAGATGAAGGAGAAATTCATCCCCAGAGATTATCAAATTACTCTATTCATGAGGATGTAGAACCTGAGACAGAAGCTGATGAAAGTGAAAGAATACGCTAAGGAATTCTACAAACTAAACATCAGGGCAGGTCATCAGGAGAGCGATGATGAGAAGGTTTCCAGGTACATGAATGGCCTAAGATATGATATCTAGGATGGGATGAGCATGGTAACCATCGGAATAGTGGAAGATGCTGATCAGATGGCTCTGAAAGATGAAGAGAAGATGAGCCAAAAGCAGAGTCAAAGAGGCCGAGGCAGAAGCCAACCCAAAGGCAAATCGGTTGCCCAGGATAAATATCAGAAGCCCAGGGAGGAATGGAAGAAACCTCAGACTCGAATTGAGAGAGGTGGAACCTCACAGAGAGGGCATCATACTGAGAAGAGAGGAGATTATGCTAACAATAACACTTTTCCTCGTACTAGAGGTAGAGGAAGAGGAAGAGGTGGAGTAATTACATGCTTCACATGTGGAAAGAATGGGCACAAGTCTTACGAGTGTCCAGACAAAAAGAAAGAGATTGGAGAAGCTCACATCACTGAAGCGTAGAAGTGGGATGTTGAGGCAGAAGACGGTGAAGGCGGAAGATCGTTGATGATGCGAAAAGTCCTTTTGACACCCGAGAAGGAGGTGGAGAGTTCAGTCCAAAGGACCAGACTTTTCAGGACTGCTTGCAAGACCAAGGACAGGGTATGTAAGGCCATTGTAGACAGTGGTAGCATGTATAATCTCATATCTACAGAGATGGTAGAGAAGCTAGAGCTGGAGACGATTGATCATCCAAGCCCATACAGAGTTTCATGGCTACAAAAAGGACACCAAGTAACTGTCACTAAACAATGTTTAGTTGAATTCAAGATAGGAGGGTATAATGGTAAGATACTATGTGATGTCATTCCTATGGATGTTTTTCATCTATTTCTATGTAGACCATGGCAATATGACGGAAATGTGATTCATGATGGGAGAATGAACACATACACCCTAGAGAAGAATGGGAGGACACACATGTTACTTCCAATTAAGGATAAGGAGGTGAAGCCGGAAGTAAGCAACATTGTACTTCTCATGAGTGGGAAGGAACTTCTTACAGAGGTTAAGAAGAAGGAAGATCCACAGTTTATTGTGGTCAAGAAACCAAGGATTGTTTTGACTAGCACAAGAGTGGATGATTTACCAAAAGAAGTTCAGGAATTGCTGGAAGAGTTCGCTGACATAATAGTGGACGAATTACTTTGTTCGTTGCTGCCAATCAGAAGTGTGAGTCATCACATTGATCTCATACCAGGAGCCCGTTTGCCAAATAAAGCCACATACAGGTTGACGTCGCAAGAGAATGAGGAAGTTAAAAGGAAAGTCCAGGATTTGTTGGACAAAGGATTGGTCAGGGAAAGCTTGAGTCCATGTGTTGTTCCAACAATACTAAGTCTGAAGAAAGATGGAGGCTGGAGGATGTGTACTGATTCGAGGGCAATTAATAAGATAACCATCAGGTACATATTTCCATTGCCGAGGATGGATGATCTGATGGATTGCTTGAATGGAGCAAAGTATTTTTCAAAGATTGATTTGAAAAGCGGTTATCACTAAATCCGCATGAGAGAAGGTGATGAGTGGAAGACAACATTCAAAACCAACGAAGGGTTTTATGAATGGCTTGTTATGCCATTTGGCTTAAAAAATGCGTTGAGTACCTTCATGAGGTTGATGAACGAAGTCCTGAGGGAGTTCATCGAAAAATTTGTCATTGTGTATTTGGATGACATACTGGTTTACAGTGAAACAATGGTAGAGCATTTGAAGAATTTGGCTACAGTGATGCATAGATTGCAACAGGATAAGTTGTTGATCAATATGAAGAAGTCCCCATTCATGAAGATAGAGCTCATCTACTTGGGATTTGTTATTTCGGCAAATGAGTTGAGCATGGATCCAGGTAAGGTGGAAGTAATCAAGAATTGGCCATCACCAAAGAATGTTTTTGAGGTGAGAAGTTTTCACGGATTGACTAGTTTCTACCAAAAGTTCATCAAGAATTTCAGTGGAATTACCGCAGCGATGATGGATACAGTGAATAAAAGACACAAGTCTTTTCACTAGACTAAAGAAGCTAAGGAAAGTTTTAATCTGTTGAAGAGGAAAATTACGGAACAACCAGTTTTGGTGTTTCCGGATTTCCAAAATACATTTCAAGTGAAGTGCGATGCAAGTGGATTTGCAATCGGGGCAGTCTTAAGTCAGGAAGACAGGCCGATAGCATACTTCAGCGAGAAGTTGAATGAAGCGAAGGTGAAGTACTCCACATATGACAAGGAGTTCTATGCTATCATACAGGCATTGAAGAAATGGAGGCATTACTTGATCCCGAAGGAGCTTTTCTTATACAGTGACAATCATGCATTGTAGTTTGTGACTCAACAGGAAAAGTTGAATCAGAGGCATGTCAAATGGGTTGAGTATATGCAGAATTTCACTTTTGTGATAAAACATATTTCTTGTACTGCTAACAAAGTGGTTGATGCTTTGAGCAGGAAGTGTTTGTTGTTGCAGGAGTTCAAAGTCAAAACGTTGGGTTTTAATGATCTCAGGGACATGTACGTAGATGATGAGGATTTTAAAGAAGTGTATGAAGTAGCTGAGAATCCAATTCTCAGAGAGCGAAGCTAGTGGATAGAGTACATGATCCAGGAAGGATTACTATTTAAAGGTAATCAGTTGTGTATTCCGAATTGTTCCATGAGGGAGAACTTGTTGAAGGAGAAACATAGTGGAGGATTGGCAGGGCACTTTGGTCATGACAAGACGTTCGAATAGCTGAATGAGTCATATTTTTGGTCGGGAATGTGAGCAAACGTCAAGAAATTTGTGGACAGATGTAGAATTTTCCAACATTCGAAGGGAAGAAGACAAAATCCGAGGTTCTATCAACCATTTCCCATACCAGAGAGGCCGTGGGATGCAATCAGCATGGATTTTGTATTGGGGTTGCCAAGAACACACAAGGGTGTTGATTCAATGTTTGTGGTGGTGGATAGATTTTCCAAGATGGCACATTTCATTCCATCTCAAAAGACCAGTGACGCAACTCACATTGCGAACCTGTTTTTCAAAGAGGTCATTTGACTTCATGGGTTGCCAAGAACCATAGTTTCAGATCGAGACACCAAATTCATAGGGCATTTTTGGAGGACCTTATGGAAGAAGATAGGAACTAACTTGTCATTTAGTTCCGCTTATCATCCTCAGATGGATGGACAAACATAAGTGGTGAACAAAAGTCTGGGAGACTTGCTAAGAAGCTTGGTGATAGAACACCACAGCCAGTGGGACAACATATTATCACAGGCAGAGTTTAATTATAATGACTCAGTCAACAAGAGCACAGGTTAGAGTCCATTTCAAATTTTCTATGGCACGCAGTCGAGGGGAATTTATGAACTGAGGGATTCAGAACAGACTGCGACTAGGAGCGCTAGTGCAGAAGAATTCGCAGAAGCGATGAAAGAACTTCACAGCCGGGTGCAGGAGAGATTGCAGAATTCAAGCCAGGAGTACAAACGTAGAGCCGATCAACACAAGAGACAACTTCAGTTTGAGGTTGGTGACTTGGTTCTGGCACATTTGAGGAAAGAAAGGTTCCCGAGAGGAACATATAATAAGCTGAAGATGAAGAAAATTGGGCCATGTAAGGTCTTGAAGAAATTCAGGGCGAATGCTTATCAGATTGAATTACCCGATGGGATCGAAATTTCTCCGATATTCAATATCTCGGATTTGTACCCATATAAAGCTAGAGAAGAAAATACTAGAGATGAGCAACCAATAATCCAATGGACAAAGCAGATACCAGCTGCAAAGAAGTCGCAGATTGAGTGCATACTGGACAAGAGGGTGAGTAAGAGGACCGGGCAAAAGCAATATTTTGAGTATCTAGTCAAATGGAAGAACCATCTAGTTGAAGATGCCAGTTGGGAGATCGAAGTAGAGATACAGAGGCATGGACAAACCGTGCACGATCTCATGGACAGGAGCCGATGCAAATTTTCAAGCAAGGGAGTATGATGCAGGAGCATCGCCAACATCAAGTGAGCCAGCGCAGAGACAATCGAACAAATGGACAGGCGCCAACGCAAATTTTGAAAACACCTTGAAGTTGTTGCGCAATATTAAATGAAGTCATTAAGAAGAAGCGCACTTGTATAATGTAAATGGACCTTGAGAAATTTTCTCTCGTCCTTAGTAGGTAGAAGTCATTTAAAGTAGTTAATGCAAGTAGGTCGAATTTAATTCTAGATTAGACAATTTTAGGGCACAAGAGGGAAACGAAATATAGACACCCTCATTGTGTATTGTAAGATTAGATGAAGATTATGAGCATTTCTGGAGAGAGCAGGAGCATGCAGAGAGCTGTGTAAGAACACCCATGTACAGATATTTGGATTAATAAAAAGATTTTGTTTCAATTTCATGGTTTTGTGTTTGTTCTCTGTGTATTGATTATGAATGATATGCTCATGAATGTTTTCTTCCTATTATACACTTTCTTTATGTGCTGTGTATATGATTTCATGTTTGAGTTTGAAGTCTGAAAGGGTGAGGAAATGAGTTTCAATTGTTTCTCTATCTGAACAAGGGTTCCTGCAAGGAGTGCAGTCGAAGTTTCCGCAAGGAGTGCACAGGCTGAGTGAAGTCTCAGGGTTTATAACCTGAGTGAACTGTTGAGAGACTACTACTGCAGGTGTGCGCAGGGTCGAAGGAAATCCAGCACTGGGAAGTGTCTGAAGGTTTTCGCAAGGAGTGCATGTAGGAGTCTTGGATAAGACTCAGAGTCATAAGAAATCTCAGGAAGGATAAGGCCTTCAAAGTTGTTGAAGGAAAGCGCAAGGGAAGTTGTGACTGGATGTCTCTAAGAAGCGTCGTAAGTTCGTGTCGTAGGTTGATAAGATTGTGTAAGAACACTTGGTCATTAGCAGAAATCGCCAAGGGGGAACAGACGATCGGTATTCTCCAAGGAGGATTCCCAGCATCCCGTGAGCCTTCAGATCTCACGGAGGAGTAGGAGAGATACGACGAGTATCCCAGAGAGGTTCAAAGCTCAAGAGGGGCAGGACCGTAGATCCAAGCCGTAAGGGCCGTCGGATTTACACGTGATTTGTCATATCTGGGTTTCGCGGGTTGAATTCCCGTAAACACTACATCAGGAATCACAAAATCACGATACACGATATCCCGACAGTCAGAGGATTTGTGTGGGCCACAAGAGTCGGCGAGGTGGACAGGTGGCACGCCATTTTGGGTTTTCGTGGCGATAAGTCCCGAAACAATTGCATTAGGATTCATGATATTGCGAACTCCGAAATGCCGATGAGGTGAAGCGTTGAAAAGACAGACCTCACGTGTGTGCTGGAGTTTCGACATATCGGGATTTGGGAGTCGGAGAACCAAGTTGTTTGACATCGCGAACGCCGAAATCGCGATAGGGAAAATCCCAATAGGAAAAGGTAAAGGTCAACATTGACTGTTGTTGAGTTTCAAGGATTTGAGAGTCCAACGCTCGACCACTGACCTCGCGAAGTTGCGAAGTCCGATCTCCCGATTGTAAAGAGGGGGATCCCATGAGGATTGTTGTGGGTGCAGATTTCCCGATAGGGAAATAGAAGAACCATTTGGATTTCTTTGGGCTGTGTGAAAGGAAAGATCCTGTGTGCATGCTGACCTTCCGACCTGTGGGTTGTGAGGTTTCGGGCATCGCCATCACTTTGGTAATCATGTAAAGGCCAAGTTAGAACTGAAGTTATTTGAGGAAAAGTTTGGACAGTCAAAATTCTTCGAGGAGAATCCTGAAACAGAGGGAATCATTGGATCTACGAAAGTTGCGAGAGGGATAATGGTCAGGATAGAGCCATCCTTTGGATAGCCTAGATTAACGTCAACCGTTGATCAATATTTCCTGGACCATCCGATCATTTCGGAGTTTCGGACTTCAGAAGTCTGAGTTACAAGTTTGGGTCTTGACACATCAAGTAATCGAAGTCCAAAAGGATTCTCATTGGTGTAGAGCGAAGAAGTGGAAGGTCGGATTTCGGGGTTTCAGATGTCTTGACGGAGAAATTTCAGGATATAGTAGAGGAGAAAATCTGAAACAAGGAGAAAGTGACACGTGGAAGGACAGGAGACTTCCCATCGAGTTTGTGAAACAACGAGGTGACATACTATTTCAAAATTTCATAATTTCGGAGATCGAAAGGAGGAGAGAATACAAAGGTAGAGATTTGGCATATCGAACTCCCAATACGCAAAATAGCACTGACCGTTTGATCAAGGGAGAGTTCACATCCGTTGATCTCATTAAAAGGGGGATTTTGGTATTTTGGTAATTCGAGTTTCAGGATTTCGGGATTCGAGGAGTAGAGTTGCACGACATCGCAACTCCCAAATTTACAAAAGACGAAAATCCAAAATTCACATTAGGAAGGGTCAAGTGTTTAAGTCTTTTGAGTTTCAGAGGTTGAAGAGGTAAGGTGCTCGACCAAGGGATTCGTGAAATACGATATGCCGAAAAAAAGGAGGAATTCCCTCAAGGTGTTGTTGTGGGTAGATTTCCCGAAAAGGAAATAGAAGAGCCAATCGAGCTCTCAAGGGCCGAAAAGAAAATATCCTGTGCGGATCTCGACCTGCGGGTGTGGGGAGGGGTCTGCGTCAAGTTTGGTATTAGAGCATAGGAAAATTTTCTTTTCTTTCTGTAGCAAGGAAAGGAGGAATTTTACAGCCATACTACCGAGAATAAGAAACATACAAACACCCGATCCACCAGAGGAAAAGGAAACGCCAAGAAGAAGGGGCAGGCAATTACCTGATCCACCAGGGGAAAGAGATGTGCATGACTTACGTGCTAGGATGGATGCTATGGATATAGCGCAGAGGCGCGCAACCAGTGCTGGGGATCTTAGTGATTCCGAAAGTGAAAATGAATCCGAACATAAAGGAGAAGAAGTTGCAGTAGAGGATGCAACAAATGAACGCCTACTCAGGGTTGTTGCAAGGATGGGTGCCAGGGCAAAAATAGACATTCCAGTATATGAGGGAAACCTGGATGTTGAACAGCTTCTAGACTGGATTAGAGCTCTGGACACATATTTTGACTATGAAGATGTTGAGGAAGACAAAAAGGTCAAACATGTTGTCACAAGACTTAAAGGACATGCAACATTGTGGTGGGATGAATTACAAGCTGACAGACGCTGGAAAGGTAACAAAAAATCAAGAGTTGGGATAGAATGATTGCAAAGATGAAAAAAAAAATCATACCCAAGGATTATCAAATTACTTTGTTTCAAAGAATGTAGAATTTGAGATAGAAGCTGATGTCAGTGAAGGAGTACACTGAAGAATTCTACAGGCTAAACATCAGAGCAAGTCATCGGGAAAGCGATGATGAAAAGGTTGCTAGGTATATGAATGGTCTGAGATACAACATCCAAGATG
>ML777395.1:0-22074 GCA_009831015.1 Picea engelmannii | reverse complement strand
GGGTGCTCGACATACTGTTCTTATTTCCTGTAGATTATCCTTTGAATATTATGTTTTATGGGTTGTGAGATTTATGCGTTGTGGTGAGTTGTGTGGCTACAGGTCGCGGGTTCAAAACCCATGAGCCTTCACCCATTTTTTAAAGTTTTCGAGCTAGGCTTGTGAGTTGTTATGCTGTGCCTGGTGCCTTCAGCAAATAACAATACTTTGCAAAGCATGCGTCAACATGCCCCTCGTGGGATCCCTCCCCGTGGCTCGCACTTGGGGCTGTTGTCAATACTGTGGCATATAGTGTGGCTAGGTTGTATATTCAGAAGAACTGTGAGCGCATAGTAAACTTTTGTATTGTGTTGGCATGCGACTTGGTATACCTCTCGGGTGCTTGGCCCATGGACTACGTGTTGTTGTTAGGACTATGTGTTTGCCCCTCTCAGTAAGTTATCGACTTCTATGAAATGTACAGTTCTATCCATTTATTTCGTATGCATTTTTTTGTTGAATAGCAGCCCCAAATATGTTTTACGTCCTCTACATCTGCATGTTTTTCCTCTGTTGAATAAGGGCATGGTTTAGTTTTATTTCTAGATTCCATTAATTTTTTTGGTTTTTTGGTTTAGTTTTTCTTCTAGAAGCGTAGTGCTCTCTTTTAGCTTCTCCTTGTGACTTGCGCTTGGTACTCACTACCTTGTGCATTGGGCTTTGTGTGCAAACTTAGTAGTTGGTGCTTTGATCTTTGGTGTAGCTCTCGGGCTCTTGACTCGACAACTTGTGGCCTTAAATTCCAATAATTAGAGATTGGCCTTCGGTTCAATAGTTTTTATTTTTGTATTCCATTCATGCACTCTGTTACACCTATATACAATAACTTTCTCCCTCCGTTGGCTGGATCCAGCCGCTTTGTTATCCTTCTTCAGGTTTCAGAATGAAATAGAGTCGAACCCCAACCCCTCGTGATTGGCCAGGTGTTGTGCAACTGGATATCAGTTTTGAAAAATTTCACGTCCATTTTGAATACACCTAAATTTGAGATCCCATCCATGACATAAAGCATAAAGTCATACAATGGGTTTAATTCTAAGTATTTTCATTCAAAGGAAGTAGTTCCATTTAGTGGTTAAGTACTGCAGGTGTATAGATAACCTATCATATTTCTAGATATGGTTTAATTGTCATTTAATGGTAGGGAGTATGAGATCCTATCCATTACGAAAAGCTTATCGGTGAATAGTCATACCGAGGGTTTGTGGTTTGTAGTCATACGCGTAATGAAAAAGAATATCTCCCCTTGGGATCCTCCTCCATTTGAATTTTCTCGGTTCTTATTCTACATCTTTGGCTCCTCCTCCATGTGATGTGTAGTGCACCATTGCATGCTCCTCCTTCATGGTGCTTGGTCTCGTCCTGGTTGCTTTATGCAAAACGATTAAGTTGTTGTTCTATAAATAGCAGGTTAGGGGTTATATTCCTGCCAACTGTTATATACGCATGGTGATGCAGGAGCATCGCCAGCAACAAGCGAGCGTGAAAGAAGAAGCTAGATGGAAAAAGCACAGCACACATTTTCCATGTTTTGAAATGTTATTGAAAGATTAAGAATCATATATTAATGTAGTAGTTAAGGGAAACGTACTTGCATGTTGTAAATAGATCTTGAGGGATTTGTTCTCATCTGTCATTGTAAAAGGCATTTAAGCCCAGTTAATGAAAGTAGGTAGATTTGAATTATAGATTAGATAGTTTAGAAGAGTAGGAGGGAAAACAGATATAAACACCCTCATATTTGTATTATGAGATTCAATTAGAACATTAGCAGAAAAGAAAAAAAAATAGAGAGTTGTAGAGAGAGACCCATGTATAGGAGCTTGAATTAATATAAGAAGCTTTGAATTAGATTTCATGGTGTTATGATGTTTTATGTTTATACATGGTGAATGGTATTCCTACAGTTGTTTTACTCTCTCTATTATGCATTTTATTTAATACTATGTTGAATGTATGATTTCATGTTGAATGTTTGAAGTCTGAGAGAGAGAGAGAATGAGTTTCAATTGTTTTTCTTCCTGAGTGAAAGAAGTTCCTACAAGGAGTGCAATGAAACATCTGCAAGGTGTGCATTGACAAGGGTTCTGAGTTTTATCTTATAAATCTTAGGAAGGATATCGTTGTTCTCATTTTAGCAGAAGTGCAGGTGAAGCACAAAATCCATGCAATGTGTGCGCAGGCTATTTGAAGCCTTAGAAGTATTACCTAAGGAAAAGATTGAAGGATCACTGTTGCAAAGAGTGCACAGGGTCAAGAAATCAAATAACTAGAAGTTATTTGAAGGTTTGTTGCAAGGAGTGCGAGCAGGAAACCCTTTTGGGAGCCTTGAGTTTGGAAGTGAAAGCTTAGGAGGGATAACACCTTTGAATACCTCAAAGAAAGGAAAAAATCGAAATACTTCAAGGGGAGATGAGGATCGAAGTCATCCAGCAGAAGTAAAGATCAGAAGGGAGAACACCAATTCATCTCGCAGAAGTCATAGAGGAAGAAATTGAACGATCAAAATTGTCAGTGGAGAATTCACGAAGTTGTGAGGACCGTAGGATCAAGAGGATTTGCAGGGTGGATAAGGGCAGGACGAACCCATTTTGTTGGTTTCAGGGATCAACGAGGACCGTTGATCGTGGTCAATTTGGGCCATCAGATCATTTTTTGAACTTGGGGTTCGTGAGTTTGGAGGTGGAAGACCAAACTCTTGGAGTCGCGAGGTCCCGAGTTGCGAGAAGCAAAGGAAGAGATCCAAACCATTGGATGCAAGGCATAGGAAAAGTGTTGGATCAGGACCCCATAGAGCTATCGTGTATCGGAGACTTGGGGGTTGAAAGAGGTTCTTTTCAATGAGCAAGATCGCAAAGGGCCAAGAACCAAGGGCACGTGAAACACATGGCACATTCTCTTGTTGGGAACCATGTAGCTGATAGGTGGTGGACACGTGTCATTTGAAAACGGAGTCAACACCCTGTTGATTTATCATGCTTCATATTATCATAAGAAAGGAGCACAAACGCTCAACAATTCAAGTCGCAAGGTTGCAAGTTCCAACAAGTGCTGAAGGAGTCAAACCTTCTTTGAATTTTGCGCCTCAAAGTTTTGTAAAAGAAGGGCCCAGAGGTTCAACCTTCCAACTCACGATATTGTGAGTTGCGAGAAGTGTGAAAAGGAAGTCAACCATCGCCTCTCTGGGTTTCGCAAAGGGAGAGCGCTAAAGTTCAATCCTTCAACTCACGAAGCAACGAAGTTGCGAGAGGTGCTAGTTGTTAGCCATAGCCGGTGGTCACTGGTAGAAGCACTAGCGAGAAAGGGGCTATACCCGTATCGTCATCTCGGGTATCGGGAGGTTGGAAAAGAAGATTTAAGGGTATTTGACTCACGAACTCACGAATTGCGAGTTGCAAAAGGCACTTGTGCCAAGGCTAGTTGTGGTCGCATGATGGTGAAGCTTGCGCCTAGTTCTTGTTCACGCAGGTGGAGTTTCCAAAGGACCTATGAATTGTTGAAGGTTCCAAAGGGAATCAAAGGAGCCACTTCGGCTCAAGGAGATTTGAATGATCCTGAGTGGATATTGAACTGAGGGTTGGGGTCTGCATCAAGTGTGGTATCAAAGCTTGACTCTGTTTGTATATTTCAGGCAGAGGAAGCGAGAGGAGAAAGAATACTCTGATACACATCAAGTGTGGTATCAGACCTTGACTCTGTTTGTATATTTCAGGAAGAGGAAGCGAGAGGAGAAAGAGTACTCTAATACACATCAAGTGTGGTATCAGAGCTTAACTTTGTTTGTATATTTCAGGCAGAGGAAGCGAGAGGAGAAAGATTACTCTAATACACATCAAGTGTGGTATCAGAGCTTGAATCTGTTTGTATATGTTAGGTAGAGGAAGCGAGAGGAGAAAGAGTACTCTAATACACATCAAGTGTGGTATCAGAGCATAGAAAAAGTTCTTTGATTTCTGTAGCGGAGAAAAGAGGAACATTTTATAGCCATGCCGTCGAGAAGAAGAGATAGGCCAATGCTTGATCCAGCTATGGAAAGAGAAATGTGTGAATTACGTGCTAGGCTTGATGCCATGGAGACAACAAAGAGGCACACAATTGATACTCAGGATATCAGTGAAGCTGAAAGTGAAAATGAAGTTGGACACGAAGGAGAAGAAGTTGCGGTCGAAGATGCTGCAGATGAACGCCTATTCAAGGCTATTGCAATGATAGGTGCTAGAAAAAAAATGGACATTCCAATGTATGAGGGAAACGTGGATGTTGAAGAGCTTCTAGACTGTATTAGAGATCTAGATAAATACTTTGACTATGAAGATGTCGAGGAAGACAAGAAGGTCAAACATGCCGTTACTAGACTTAAAGGGCATGCAACACTATGGTGGTATGAACTACAGGCTAACAGACGCTGCAAAGGAAAGCATAAAATTAAAAGCTGGGATAGGATGGTTGCAAAGATGAAATCCAAATTCATACCCAAGGATTATCAAATCACTCTATTTTTGAGGATGTAGAATTTTAGACAGAAGTTGATGTCAGTGAAGGAGTATACTAAAGAGTTCTACAAGATAAACATCAGAGTAGGTCATCGGGAAAGCGACGATGAAAAAGTTTCCAGGTACATGAATGGTCTGCAATATGACATTCAAGATGATATGATCATGATGACCCTTCGAACTGTGGAAGATGCTTATCAGATGGCTCTAAAAGCTTAATAGAAGTTGAGACAAAAGCAAGGTCAAAGAGGCCATGACAGAAGTCAAGCCAGAGGTAAAACAATTGCCCAAGACATAACTCAGAAATCTAAAGAAGAAGGGAAGAAACCTCAAACTCAACATGAGAGAGGAGGAAGCTCACAGGGAAGACAGTATGCAGATAGAAATACTTTTCCTTGAGCTAGAGGAAGAGGAAGAGGCAGAGGCAGTGTCTGTGGAAAGATCGAACATAAATCCTATGAGTGTCCATATAAGAAGAAAGAAGGTGGTGAAACTCACATTGCTGAAGCTCAAAGACAAAATGTTGAGGCAGAAGATGATGAGGGCGGAAGATCCTTAATGATGAGGAAATTTCTCTTGAAGCCAAAGAAAGAGGCAGAGAACCCAGCCCAAAGAAACAGTTTGTTTCAGACTGCTTGCAAAACAAAAGACAGGGTATGCAAAGTCATAGTGGACAACGGTAGCACAGACAATCTCGTATCCATAGAGATGGTAGAAAAGTTGGAGCTGGAGACTATCATACATCCAAGCCCATACAGAGTTTCGTGGCTACAAAAAAAACATCAGGTAAATGTCACTAAACAATGTTTAGTTGAGCTTAAAATAGGAGGATATAAAGATGAAATATTATGTGATGTCATTCCCATGGATGTTTGTCATCTATTGCTGGGTATACCGTGGCAATATGAGAAGAATGTGATTCATAATGGGAGGAAGAACACATACATCCTAGAGAAGAATGGGAGGATGAACATGTTGTTGCTGATTAAGGATAAAGAAGTGAAGCCAGAGGTGAGAAACACTGTACTTCTCATGAGTGGGAAGGAACTTCTTATGGAGGTTAAGAAGAAGGAAGACACAAAATTTATTGTGGTCGGGAAGCCTATAATTGTTTTGACCAGTACAAGAGTGGATGATTGACCAAAGGAAATCTAGGAATTATTGGGAGAGTTTGTTGATATAGTAGTGGATGAACTACCTTGTTCATTGCAACCTATCAGAAGTATAAGCCATCACATCAATCTTATACCTGGAGCCAGTTTACCAAACAAAGCCCCATACAAGTTGATTCCGCAGGAGAATGAGGAAGTCAAGAGACAGGTCCAGGACTTAATGGACAAAGGATTGGTTAGAGAGAGCTTAAGTCCATGTGTTTTTTCAACAGTGCTCAGCCCAAAGAAATATGGAGGTTGGAGAATGTGTACAGACTCAAGGGCAATCAACAAGATTACCATCAGATACAGATTCCCATTACCAAGGATGGATGATTTGATGGATTGCTTGAGTGGAGAAAAGATTTTTTCAAAAGTTGATTTGAAAAACAAGTATCATCAGATTCGTATGAGGGAAGGTGACGAATGGAAGACAACATTCAAGAAAAATGAAGGTTTGTATGAATGGATTTTCATGCCATTTGGCTTAACGAATGCACCCAATACTTTCATGAGGTTGATGAATGAAGTCCTGAAGGATTTCATTGGGAAATTCGTCATTGTATATATTTATGATATATTAATTTTCAGTGAGACAAAAGCAGAGAATTTAAAGCATTTAGTTGCAGTGATGAAGAGATTACAACAAGAGAAATTGTTGATTAATGTGAAGAAATCATCATTTATGAGGACAAAACTCATTTATTTGGGTTTTGTTATCTCTGTGAATGAGATGAAAATGGACCCGAAAAAGGTGGATGCAATTAAGAATTGGCCATCGCCGAAAAATGTGTTTGAAGTACGAAGCTTCCATGGTTTGGCTAGTTTCTACAGAAAATTCATCCAAAATTTCAGTGGGATTAGCACACCAATGATGGATACAATGAGGAAAAGACACAAGTATTGTCACTAGACAGAGGAAGAAGAGAAGAGCTTCGACCTGCTGAAGAAGAAGATTATGGAACAACCAATTCTGGTTTTTTCGGATTTTAGCAAGACATTCCAGGTCAAGTGTGACGTGAGTGGATTTGCAATTGGAGCGGTCTTAAGCCAAGATGACAGGCCGGTCACATATTTCAGTGAAAAACTGAATGAAGCAAAGATTAAATACTCAACATATGACAAAGAATTCTATGCAGTCATACAAGCACTGAAGAAATGGAGACACTATTTGGTTCCCAAAGAATTTGTCTTGTACAGTGACAATCATGCTTTACAATTCACGACTCAACAGGAGAAGTTGAACCAAAAACATGCTAAATGGGTTGAATTCATGCATAATTTTACTTTTGTAACTAAGCATATTTCTGGAACTGCTAACAAAGTTGTTGATGCTTTGAGAAGAAAATGTTTGGTTATGCAGGAATTCTGAGTCAAGACTTTTGGTTTTGATAACCTCAAAGAAATGTATAAGGATGACCCATATTTTGAGGAAGCGTATGAGGCATCTGAGAATTCGGTTCTCAAGGACAGAAGCCAATGGACCGAATATATGATCCAGGATGGATTGTTATTCAGGGGCTATCAGCTATGTATTCCAAAATGCTCCATGAGGGAGAATTTGTTGAAGGAAAAACACAGTGGAGGATTGGCCAGACACTTCGGTCATGAAAAAACGTTCTCAAAGTTGAATTGCTCATATTATTGGCCAGGGATGAGAACAGATGTTAAGAAATTTGTGGACAAATGCAGGATTTGTCAGCACATAAAAGGGAAAAGGCAGAACACAAGGTTATATCAACCATTACCCATACCAGAAAGGTCGTGGGATGCAGTGAGCATGGATTTCATATTGGGACTGCCAAGAACACAGAGAGGCTATGATTCAATATTTGTGGTAGTCGACAGATTTTCCAAGATAGCACATTTCATACCATGCCAAAAAAACAGTGATGCAACTCATATTGCGAACCTGTTTTTCAAGGAAGTCGTCAGACTTCACGGCTTGCCAAGGAGTATCATGTCTGATCGAGATACCAAATTCATTGGACATTTCTGGAGAACTTTGTGGAAAACACTGGGGACAAGTTTGGGTTTTAGCTCAACATATCATCCTCAAATGGATGGGCAGACAAAATTCGTGAACACCACAGTTAGTGGGATCACATTCTGCCACAGGCGGAATTTGCTTACAATGATTCACTCAACAAAAGCACAGGGAAGAGTCCATTCCAAATTGTATATGGAATGCAACCAAGGGGAGTTTCTGAATTAAGAGATGTGGAACAAACTGAATTCAAAAGTGCTAGTGCAAAGGACTTTGCAGAAGCAATGAAGGAGCTTCACAACTAAGTCAAGGAGCGATTGCATAGTTCAAGTCAAGAATATAAGTGCAGAGCAGAGAAACATAGAAGAGAACTTCAATTTGAGGTTGGTGATATGATTCTTACACATCTGAGGAAGGAAATATTCCCAAGGGGAACATATAATAAACTAAACATGAAAAAGATTGGACCATCCAAGATCATAAGGAAATTTGGTGCAAACACATATGAGATTGAATTACCCGATGGGATCATAATTTCACTGATATTCAATGTTGTGAATTTGTATCCTTACAGAGCTGAAGAAGCAGGAGTAGAGGGTGAACAGATAGAGGTTCAGTGGACCAAACAAATGCCTGTAGCTGAAAATCCACTAATGGAAAGCATAATTGACAAGAGAGACAGAAGGAAGACCAGGAGAAAAGAGTATTTCGAATACTTGGTCAAGTGGAAGGGACATCCAGTTGAATATGCCAGTTGGGAAGATGAATAAAAAATTCATAAGCATTGGCAGACTGTGCAAGATCTCATGAATAGGAGTTCATGAAAATTTTCAAGCGAGGGAGTATGATGCAGGAGCATCGCCAACAACAAGCGAGCGTGAAAGCAGAAGCCAGCTGGAAAAAGCACAGCACACATTTTCCATGTTTTGAAATGTTTTTGAAAGATTAAGAAGCAGATATTAATGTAGTAGTTAAGGGAAATGTACTTGCATGTTGTAATCAGATCTTGAGTGAATTTCTCTCATCTGTCATTGTAAAAGGCATTTAAGCCTAGTTAATGAAAGTAGGTAGATTTGAATGATATATTAGACAGTTTAGAAGAGCAGGAGGGAAAATAGATATAGACACCCTCGTCTTTGTATTATGAGATTCAATTAGAACATTAGCAGAAAAGAAAAAAAAAACAAAGAGTTGTAGAGAGAGACCCATGTACAGGAGCCTGAATTAATATAAGAAGCTTTGAATAAGATTTCATGGTGTTATGATGTTTTTTGTTTATACATGGTGAATGGTATGCCTACAGTTGCTTTACTCTCTCTGTTATGCATTTTCTTTAATACTATGCTGAATGTATGATTTCATGTTGAATGTTTGAAGTCTGAGAGAGAGAGAGAATGAGTTTCAATTGTTTCTCTTCTCTAGTGAGAGAAGTTCTTGCAAGGAGTGCAGTGAAATGTCCGCAAGGTGTGCGTTTACAATGGTTCTGAGTTTTATCTCAGAAAGCTCAGGAAGGATATCGTTGTTCTCATTTCAGCAGAAGTGCAGGTGAAGAACAGAAGTCGTGCAAGGTGTGCGCAGGTTATTTGAAGCCTTGGAAGTATTACCTAAGGAAAAGATTGAAGGATCACTATTGCAAAGAGTGCATAGGGTCGAGAAATCAAATAACTAGAAGTTATTTGAAGGTTTTCCGCAAGGAGTGCAAGCAGGAAACCCTTTTGGGAGCCTTGAGTTTGGAAGTGAAATTTCAGGAGGGATAACACCTTTGAATACCTCAAAGGAAGGAAAAAATCGAAATACTTCAACAGGAAATGAGGGTCGAAGTCATCCAACAGAAGTAAAGATCAGAAGGGAGAACACCAGTTCATCTCGCAGAAGTCATAGAGGAAGAAATCGAACAGTCAAAATTCTTAGTGGAGAATTCGCAAATTTGTGAGGACCGTAGGATCTAGATGAGTTACAAGGTGGATAAGGGAAAGACAAACCCATTTCGTTGGTGTCAAGGATTAATGAGGACCGTCGATCGTGGTCAGTTTGGGTTGTCGAATCATTTTGCAAACTCAGGGTTCATGAGTTTGGAGTTGGAAGACCAAACTCTTGGAGTTGGGAGGTCTCAAGTTGCGAGAAGTAGAGGAAGAGATCCAAACCATTGGATCCAAGGCACGGGAAAGTCGTTGGATCAGGACCTCGCAGAGCTATCACATATTGGAGACTTGGGCATTGAAAGAGGTTCTTTTAAACGAGCGAGATTGCGAAGGGCCGAGAACCGAGGGCTCGTGCAACACGTGGCACGTCCACTTGGAGGGAACCATGTAGCTTATAGGTGGCATGATGATAAGAAGCTAGAGAGAGGAAGAAGTGGTGACAGGTGGTCGACACGTGTCATTTGAAAAGGGAGTCAACACCCTATTGATTTCTTGTGGTTTGGATTCTAGTAAGAAAGGAGCACAAAGGCTCAACAATTCAAGTCATGAGGTTGAGAGTTCCGAGAGGCGCTGAAGGAGTCAAACCTTCTCTGACTTTCGCACCTCGGAGTTTCGTAAAAGAAGGGCCCGGAGGTTCAACCTTCCAACTTGTGAGATTGAAAGTTACGAGAAGTGAGAAAAGGAATTCAACCATTGTCTCTCAGGGTTTCATAAAGGGAGAGCGCCAAAGTTCAATCCTTCAACTCGCGAAGCAACGAAGTTAGAAGAGGTGCTAGTTGTTAGCTCTAGACAATGGTCACTAGTAGAAGCACTAGTGAGAAAGGGGCTATACCTGTATCGTCATCTCGGGTATTGAGAGGTTGGAAAAGAGGATTCGAGGGTCTTCGACTCATGAACTCGTGAATTGCGAGTTGTGAAAGGCACTTATGCCAAGACCAGTTGTGGTCGCATGACGGTGAAGCTTGTGCCTAGTGATTGTTCACATAGGTGGAGTTTTCAAATGACCTGTGGATTGTTGAAGGTTCCAAAGGGAATCAAAGGAGCCACTTCGGCTCAAGGAGATTTGAATGATCCTGAGAAAATCTTGACTTGAGGGTTGGGGTATGCGTCACATGGCTTTTCATTTATTGACTAAGTATTGCAGATGTATAGATGTAGTTTTGTTTTTCAACCTTAAGATTTTTGGTGTTTTTTTTGTTTTCTATCACTTTCAGTGAATTTGGCAATTTTTTTCATCTGCTAAACAGTTCAGCTGAGTACTTCAGGGTGTTTCTTATGGCACCTCTCCTCCGCAATATATAGCTATATGGTGTCTGACTGGAAGTTGTATATGGTACACTAACATAGTTTTCAGTAGGTGGTCTTGAAACACTTTTCAGTAGGTGGGGTGATATTTGGTGCAAAAAACATCATTCAAGAGGTTTGTTATTGAGGGTTTCTTAAGTTTTTGAAAATAACAGACATGTAACCTTGTGCTTTTGTCCGTAGAGTTGTGTTTTATAGGTGAAAAATTATATGAATCAATCACATAAACTCAGGAATAAGAGGATGAATAAGGTTGAAGAATACTGTTGAATTGTTCTTGTTGTATTCATACATGAATCTTACACTTTGCATTAGGTGTCTCTTCCATGTAATGGGTTACAAAAACTATTGAAAACATAGGTTTTGTGATGCAGGAGCATCGCAAGAAGAAAGCAAGCCCGAAGATGGAAGACAACTGGAAAGCATCAGCACACATTTTTTGAAATGTTTTGAAACATTAACGAAATGGTTAAGAGGAAGTACACTTAGAGATTGTAAACAGATCTTGAGCAGTTGCTCTCATCTGTAGTAGGTGAAGGAATTTATGCATAATTAATGTAAGTAGGTAGATTTAAGTGTATATTAGACAGTTTAGAGCGTAGGAGGGAAAACCGACTATAGACACCCTCATCTTGTATCATTTGTAACATTAACATGAGAAGAGATCATAGAGAAGAGATGAAACAAAGAGCTGTGTAGAAGATCCCATGTACAGAAGTTCTGAGATTAATATATGAAGATTTGATTCAGACTCATGGTGTTCTAATGCTTTCTGTGTATACATGTTGAATGTTACGCTCATGGTTGTTTTACTCTTTTTGTTGTACAATTGCTTTTATGCTATGTATGTATGATTTCATGTTAAGTATTTGAAGTCTATGAGAGTAAGGGAATGGGCTTCAATTGTTTCTCTATCTGAGCAAGAGTTCCTGCAATGAGTGCAGTGGAGCATCCGCAAGGAGTGCATTGATGGGTTTAGAGTTCATCTCTGAAATCTCAGGAGGGATACCATTGTTCTCATTTCCCGTAGAAGTGAAATTCAGGCACAGAAGTTGCGCAAAGTGTGCGCAGGTTGGTTGGAAGTTCAGAACTTATCAACCAAAGAGAGAGTTGAAGACTGTTGTCGCAAGGAGTTGCATAGAGTCAAAGGATTCAAATACTTAGATGTATTTGAAGAGTGCCACAAGGAGTGTGTGCATGAATCTCATAGGAGATTTGAGTTTGAGAAAGGAAGATCAGGAGATTTCGCGCCCTCAAGGTGTTGAAGAGTAGAAGAGGAGTCTTTGTGATGTAGGAGCATCTCCAACATCAAGTGAGCCAGCGCGGAGACAATCGGACAGCTGGACAGGCACCAGTGCAAATTTTGAAAACACCTTGAAGTTGTTGCGCAATCTTAAATGAATTCATTAAGAAGAAGCACACTTGTATAATGTAAATGGACCTTGAGCGATTTTATCTCGTCCTTAGTAGGTAAAATGCATTTAAAGTAGTTAATGCAAGTAGGTAGAATTTAATTCTAGATTAGACAGTTTTAGGGCGCAAGAGGGAAACGAAATATAGACACCCTCATTGTGTATTGTAAGATTAGATGAAGATTATGAGAATTTATGGAGAGATAAGGAGCATGCAGAGAGCTGTGTAAGAACACCCATGTACAGATATTTGGATTAATAAAAAGATTTTGATTCAATTTCATGGTTTTGTGTTTTTTCTCTGTGTATTGATTCTGAATGATATGCTCATGAATGTTTGCTTCCTGTTATACACTTTCTTTATGTGTTGTGTATATGATTTCATGTTTGAGTTTGAAGTCTGAAAGGGTGAGGAAATGAGTTTCAATTGTTTCTCTATCTGAGCAAGGGTTCCTGCAAGGAGTGCGTTGACAAAGGGTTCAGATAGGTAGCTTTTGTTCTCATTTCTGCAGAAGTGCAAACAGGCACAGGAGCCGTGCAAGGAGTGCGCAGGCTGAGTGAAGTCTCAGGGTTGCGAACCTGAGTGAAGTGTTGAGAGACTATTGTTGCAGGTGTGCGCAAGGTCGAAGGAAATTCATCACTGGGAAGTGTCTAAAGGTTGCCGCAAGGAGTGTGTGTAGGAGTCTTCGATAAGACTCAGAGTCATAAGAAAGCTTAGGAAAGATAAGGCCTTTGAAGTTGTTGAAGGACAGCGCAAGGGAAGTTGTGACTGGAAGTTTCTAAGAAGCATCATAAGTTCATGCCATAGGTGGATAAGCTTATGGAAGAACACTTGGTCATTAGCAGAAATCGCCAAGGGGGAACAGACGGTCGGTATTCTTCGAGGAGGATTCGCGACATCCCATTTGTCGTCAGATCTCACGGAGGAGTAGGAGAGATACAGCGAGTATCCCAGAGAGGTTCAAAGCTCAGGAGGGCAAGGACCGTAGATCCAAGCTGTAAGGGCCATTGGATTTACACGTGATTGGTCATATCGGGGTTTCACGAGTTGAAGTCCCGTAAACACTGCATCAGGAATCGCAAAATCACAATATGTGATATCCCGACAGTCAGAGGATTTGTGTGGGCCACAAGAGTCGGCGAGGTGGACAGGTGGCACACCATTTCAGGTTTTCGTGGTGAGAAGTCCCAAAACAATTGCATTAGGATTCACGATATTGCGAACTCCGAAATGTTGATGAGGTGAAGCATTGGAAAGACAGAGCTCACATGTGTGCCAAAGTTTCGTCATATCGGGATTCGGGAGTCGGATAACCAAGTTGTTTGACATATCGAATGACAAAATCGTGATAGGGAAAATCTCAATAGGAAAAGGTAAAGGTCAGCGTTGACTGTTGTCGGGTTTTGGGGATTCGAGAGTCCAACGATCGACCACTGACCTCGCGAAGTTGCGAAGTCCGATCTCCCAATTGTAAAGAGGGGGATCCCACGGGGATTGTTGTGGGTGCAGATTTCTCGATAGGGAAATAGAAGAACTGTTTGGAGTTCTTCAGGCCATGTGAAAGGAAGGATCCTGTGTGCACATTTACCTTTCGATCTGTGGGTTGTGAGGTTGCGGGCGTCGCCATCATCTGGTATCAGAGCACGTAGTGGTTCTTTGCTTTCTATAGCAGAGAAGGAGAATTCACCATGCCGCCAAGGAAAAGGGACATGCACACACCCGATCCGCCAGAGGAGAGGGAGATGACGTGGAGAAGAGGCAGGCAGATGACAGATCCAGCTATGGAGAGAGAAATGCATGATCTATGAGCTAGACTTGAAGACATGGAGAAAACGCAAAGATGCACAGCTAGTTCTAGGGATCTAAGTGATTCCAAAAGCGAAGTTGAGGCTGAATGTGAAGAAGAAGTTGCAGCTGAGGATGCATCAAACGAACGTTTGATCAGAGCTATTGAAAGGATGGGTGCAAGAGAAAAGATGGACATTCCAGTTTATGAGGAAAACTTGGATGCAGAGGACCTTCTAGACTGGATTAGATCTCTAGACACATACTTTGACTATGAATATGTCAAGGAGGACAAGAAAGTCCAGCATGTTGTCACTAGATTGAAAGGACATGCGGCATTGTGGTGGGATGAACTATAAGTTGATAGACGCAGCAAGGGCATGCAGAAGATCAAAAGTTGGGACAGAATGATCGCGAAGATGAAGGAGAAATTCATCCCCAGAGATTATCAAATTACTCTATTCATGAGGATGTAGAACCTGAGACAGAAGCTGATGAAAGTGAAAGAATACGCTAAGGAATTCTACAAACTAAACATCAGGGCAGGTCATCAGGAGAGCGATGATGAGAAGGTTTCCAGGTACATGAATGGCCTAAGATATGATATCTAGGATGGGATGAGCATGGTAACCATCGGAATAGTGGAAGATGCTGATCAGATGGCTCTGAAAGATGAAGAGAAGATGAGCCAAAAGCAGAGTCAAAGAGGCCGAGGCAGAAGCCAACCCAAAGGCAAATCGGTTGCCCAGGATAAATATCAGAAGCCCAGGGAGGAATGGAAGAAACCTCAGACTCGAATTGAGAGAGGTGGAACCTCACAGAGAGGGCATCATACTGAGAAGAGAGGAGATTATGCTAACAATAACACTTTTCCTCGTACTAGAGGTAGAGGAAGAGGAAGAGGTGGAGTAATTACATGCTTCACATGTGGAAAGAATGGGCACAAGTCTTACGAGTGTCCAGACAAAAAGAAAGAGATTGGAGAAGCTCACATCACTGAAGCGTAGAAGTGGGATGTTGAGGCAGAAGACGGTGAAGGCGGAAGATCGTTGATGATGCGAAAAGTCCTTTTGACACCCGAGAAGGAGGTGGAGAGTTCAGTCCAAAGGACCAGACTTTTCAGGACTGCTTGCAAGACCAAGGACAGGGTATGTAAGGCCATTGTAGACAGTGGTAGCATGTATAATCTCATATCTACAGAGATGGTAGAGAAGCTAGAGCTGGAGACGATTGATCATCCAAGCCCATACAGAGTTTCATGGCTACAAAAAGGACACCAAGTAACTGTCACTAAACAATGTTTAGTTGAATTCAAGATAGGAGGGTATAATGGTAAGATACTATGTGATGTCATTCCTATGGATGTTTTTCATCTATTTCTATGTAGACCATGGCAATATGACGGAAATGTGATTCATGATGGGAGAATGAACACATACACCCTAGAGAAGAATGGGAGGACACACATGTTACTTCCAATTAAGGATAAGGAGGTGAAGCCGGAAGTAAGCAACATTGTACTTCTCATGAGTGGGAAGGAACTTCTTACAGAGGTTAAGAAGAAGGAAGATCCACAGTTTATTGTGGTCAAGAAACCAAGGATTGTTTTGACTAGCACAAGAGTGGATGATTTACCAAAAGAAGTTCAGGAATTGCTGGAAGAGTTCGCTGACATAATAGTGGACGAATTACTTTGTTCGTTGCTGCCAATCAGAAGTGTGAGTCATCACATTGATCTCATACCAGGAGCCCGTTTGCCAAATAAAGCCACATACAGGTTGACGTCGCAAGAGAATGAGGAAGTTAAAAGGAAAGTCCAGGATTTGTTGGACAAAGGATTGGTCAGGGAAAGCTTGAGTCCATGTGTTGTTCCAACAATACTAAGTCTGAAGAAAGATGGAGGCTGGAGGATGTGTACTGATTCGAGGGCAATTAATAAGATAACCATCAGGTACATATTTCCATTGCCGAGGATGGATGATCTGATGGATTGCTTGAATGGAGCAAAGTATTTTTCAAAGATTGATTTGAAAAGCGGTTATCACTAAATCCGCATGAGAGAAGGTGATGAGTGGAAGACAACATTCAAAACCAACGAAGGGTTTTATGAATGGCTTGTTATGCCATTTGGCTTAAAAAATGCGTTGAGTACCTTCATGAGGTTGATGAACGAAGTCCTGAGGGAGTTCATCGAAAAATTTGTCATTGTGTATTTGGATGACATACTGGTTTACAGTGAAACAATGGTAGAGCATTTGAAGAATTTGGCTACAGTGATGCATAGATTGCAACAGGATAAGTTGTTGATCAATATGAAGAAGTCCCCATTCATGAAGATAGAGCTCATCTACTTGGGATTTGTTATTTCGGCAAATGAGTTGAGCATGGATCCAGGTAAGGTGGAAGTAATCAAGAATTGGCCATCACCAAAGAATGTTTTTGAGGTGAGAAGTTTTCACGGATTGACTAGTTTCTACCAAAAGTTCATCAAGAATTTCAGTGGAATTACCGCAGCGATGATGGATACAGTGAATAAAAGACACAAGTCTTTTCACTAGACTAAAGAAGCTAAGGAAAGTTTTAATCTGTTGAAGAGGAAAATTACGGAACAACCAGTTTTGGTGTTTCCGGATTTCCAAAATACATTTCAAGTGAAGTGCGATGCAAGTGGATTTGCAATCGGGGCAGTCTTAAGTCAGGAAGACAGGCCGATAGCATACTTCAGCGAGAAGTTGAATGAAGCGAAGGTGAAGTACTCCACATATGACAAGGAGTTCTATGCTATCATACAGGCATTGAAGAAATGGAGGCATTACTTGATCCCGAAGGAGCTTTTCTTATACAGTGACAATCATGCATTGTAGTTTGTGACTCAACAGGAAAAGTTGAATCAGAGGCATGTCAAATGGGTTGAGTATATGCAGAATTTCACTTTTGTGATAAAACATATTTCTTGTACTGCTAACAAAGTGGTTGATGCTTTGAGCAGGAAGTGTTTGTTGTTGCAGGAGTTCAAAGTCAAAACGTTGGGTTTTAATGATCTCAGGGACATGTACGTAGATGATGAGGATTTTAAAGAAGTGTATGAAGTAGCTGAGAATCCAATTCTCAGAGAGCGAAGCTAGTGGATAGAGTACATGATCCAGGAAGGATTACTATTTAAAGGTAATCAGTTGTGTATTCCGAATTGTTCCATGAGGGAGAACTTGTTGAAGGAGAAACATAGTGGAGGATTGGCAGGGCACTTTGGTCATGACAAGACGTTCGAATAGCTGAATGAGTCATATTTTTGGTCGGGAATGTGAGCAAACGTCAAGAAATTTGTGGACAGATGTAGAATTTTCCAACATTCGAAGGGAAGAAGACAAAATCCGAGGTTCTATCAACCATTTCCCATACCAGAGAGGCCGTGGGATGCAATCAGCATGGATTTTGTATTGGGGTTGCCAAGAACACACAAGGGTGTTGATTCAATGTTTGTGGTGGTGGATAGATTTTCCAAGATGGCACATTTCATTCCATCTCAAAAGACCAGTGACGCAACTCACATTGCGAACCTGTTTTTCAAAGAGGTCATTTGACTTCATGGGTTGCCAAGAACCATAGTTTCAGATCGAGACACCAAATTCATAGGGCATTTTTGGAGGACCTTATGGAAGAAGATAGGAACTAACTTGTCATTTAGTTCCGCTTATCATCCTCAGATGGATGGACAAACATAAGTGGTGAACAAAAGTCTGGGAGACTTGCTAAGAAGCTTGGTGATAGAACACCACAGCCAGTGGGACAACATATTATCACAGGCAGAGTTTAATTATAATGACTCAGTCAACAAGAGCACAGGTTAGAGTCCATTTCAAATTTTCTATGGCACGCAGTCGAGGGGAATTTATGAACTGAGGGATTCAGAACAGACTGCGACTAGGAGCGCTAGTGCAGAAGAATTCGCAGAAGCGATGAAAGAACTTCACAGCCGGGTGCAGGAGAGATTGCAGAATTCAAGCCAGGAGTACAAACGTAGAGCCGATCAACACAAGAGACAACTTCAGTTTGAGGTTGGTGACTTGGTTCTGGCACATTTGAGGAAAGAAAGGTTCCCGAGAGGAACATATAATAAGCTGAAGATGAAGAAAATTGGGCCATGTAAGGTCTTGAAGAAATTCAGGGCGAATGCTTATCAGATTGAATTACCCGATGGGATCGAAATTTCTCCGATATTCAATATCTCGGATTTGTACCCATATAAAGCTAGAGAAGAAAATACTAGAGATGAGCAACCAATAATCCAATGGACAAAGCAGATACCAGCTGCAAAGAAGTCGCAGATTGAGTGCATACTGGACAAGAGGGTGAGTAAGAGGACCGGGCAAAAGCAATATTTTGAGTATCTAGTCAAATGGAAGAACCATCTAGTTGAAGATGCCAGTTGGGAGATCGAAGTAGAGATACAGAGGCATGGACAAACCGTGCACGATCTCATGGACAGGAGCCGATGCAAATTTTCAAGCAAGGGAGTATGATGCAGGAGCATCGCCAACATCAAGTGAGCCAGCGCAGAGACAATCGAACAAATGGACAGGCGCCAACGCAAATTTTGAAAACACCTTGAAGTTGTTGCGCAATATTAAATGAAGTCATTAAGAAGAAGCGCACTTGTATAATGTAAATGGACCTTGAGAAATTTTCTCTCGTCCTTAGTAGGTAGAAGTCATTTAAAGTAGTTAATGCAAGTAGGTCGAATTTAATTCTAGATTAGACAATTTTAGGGCACAAGAGGGAAACGAAATATAGACACCCTCATTGTGTATTGTAAGATTAGATGAAGATTATGAGCATTTCTGGAGAGAGCAGGAGCATGCAGAGAGCTGTGTAAGAACACCCATGTACAGATATTTGGATTAATAAAAAGATTTTGTTTCAATTTCATGGTTTTGTGTTTGTTCTCTGTGTATTGATTATGAATGATATGCTCATGAATGTTTTCTTCCTATTATACACTTTCTTTATGTGCTGTGTATATGATTTCATGTTTGAGTTTGAAGTCTGAAAGGGTGAGGAAATGAGTTTCAATTGTTTCTCTATCTGAACAAGGGTTCCTGCAAGGAGTGCAGTCGAAGTTTCCGCAAGGAGTGCACAGGCTGAGTGAAGTCTCAGGGTTTATAACCTGAGTGAACTGTTGAGAGACTACTACTGCAGGTGTGCGCAGGGTCGAAGGAAATCCAGCACTGGGAAGTGTCTGAAGGTTTTCGCAAGGAGTGCATGTAGGAGTCTTGGATAAGACTCAGAGTCATAAGAAATCTCAGGAAGGATAAGGCCTTCAAAGTTGTTGAAGGAAAGCGCAAGGGAAGTTGTGACTGGATGTCTCTAAGAAGCGTCGTAAGTTCGTGTCGTAGGTTGATAAGATTGTGTAAGAACACTTGGTCATTAGCAGAAATCGCCAAGGGGGAACAGACGATCGGTATTCTCCAAGGAGGATTCCCAGCATCCCGTGAGCCTTCAGATCTCACGGAGGAGTAGGAGAGATACGACGAGTATCCCAGAGAGGTTCAAAGCTCAAGAGGGGCAGGACCGTAGATCCAAGCCGTAAGGGCCGTCGGATTTACACGTGATTTGTCATATCTGGGTTTCGCGGGTTGAATTCCCGTAAACACTACATCAGGAATCACAAAATCACGATACACGATATCCCGACAGTCAGAGGATTTGTGTGGGCCACAAGAGTCGGCGAGGTGGACAGGTGGCACGCCATTTTGGGTTTTCGTGGCGATAAGTCCCGAAACAATTGCATTAGGATTCATGATATTGCGAACTCCGAAATGCCGATGAGGTGAAGCGTTGAAAAGACAGACCTCACGTGTGTGCTGGAGTTTCGACATATCGGGATTTGGGAGTCGGAGAACCAAGTTGTTTGACATCGCGAACGCCGAAATCGCGATAGGGAAAATCCCAATAGGAAAAGGTAAAGGTCAACATTGACTGTTGTTGAGTTTCAAGGATTTGAGAGTCCAACGCTCGACCACTGACCTCGCGAAGTTGCGAAGTCCGATCTCCCGATTGTAAAGAGGGGGATCCCATGAGGATTGTTGTGGGTGCAGATTTCCCGATAGGGAAATAGAAGAACCATTTGGATTTCTTTGGGCTGTGTGAAAGGAAAGATCCTGTGTGCATGCTGACCTTCCGACCTGTGGGTTGTGAGGTTTCGGGCATCGCCATCACTTTGGTAATCATGTAAAGGCCAAGTTAGAACTGAAGTTATTTGAGGAAAAGTTTGGACAGTCAAAATTCTTCGAGGAGAATCCTGAAACAGAGGGAATCATTGGATCTACGAAAGTTGCGAGAGGGATAATGGTCAGGATAGAGCCATCCTTTGGATAGCCTAGATTAACGTCAACCGTTGATCAATATTTCCTGGACCATCCGATCATTTCGGAGTTTCGGACTTCAGAAGTCTGAGTTACAAGTTTGGGTCTTGACACATCAAGTAATCGAAGTCCAAAAGGATTCTCATTGGTGTAGAGCGAAGAAGTGGAAGGTCGGATTTCGGGGTTTCAGATGTCTTGACGGAGAAATTTCAGGATATAGTAGAGGAGAAAATCTGAAACAAGGAGAAAGTGACACGTGGAAGGACAGGAGACTTCCCATCGAGTTTGTGAAACAACGAGGTGACATACTATTTCAAAATTTCATAATTTCGGAGATCGAAAGGAGGAGAGAATACAAAGGTAGAGATTTGGCATATCGAACTCCCAATACGCAAAATAGCACTGACCGTTTGATCAAGGGAGAGTTCACATCCGTTGATCTCATTAAAAGGGGGATTTTGGTATTTTGGTAATTCGAGTTTCAGGATTTCGGGATTCGAGGAGTAGAGTTGCACGACATCGCAACTCCCAAATTTACAAAAGACGAAAATCCAAAATTCACATTAGGAAGGGTCAAGTGTTTAAGTCTTTTGAGTTTCAGAGGTTGAAGAGGTAAGGTGCTCGACCAAGGGATTCGTGAAATACGATATGCCGAAAAAAAGGAGGAATTCCCTCAAGGTGTTGTTGTGGGTAGATTTCCCGAAAAGGAAATAGAAGAGCCAATCGAGCTCTCAAGGGCCGAAAAGAAAATATCCTGTGCGGATCTCGACCTGCGGGTGTGGGGAGGGGTCTGCGTCAAGTTTGGTATTAGAGCATAGGAAAATTTTCTTTTCTTTCTGTAGCAAGGAAAGGAGGAATTTTACAGCCATACTACCGAGAATAAGAAACATACAAACACCCGATCCACCAGAGGAAAAGGAAACGCCAAGAAGAAGGGGCAGGCAATTACCTGATCCACCAGGGGAAAGAGATGTGCATGACTTACGTGCTAGGATGGATGCTATGGATATAGCGCAGAGGCGCGCAACCAGTGCTGGGGATCTTAGTGATTCCGAAAGTGAAAATGAATCCGAACATAAAGGAGAAGAAGTTGCAGTAGAGGATGCAACAAATGAACGCCTACTCAGGGTTGTTGCAAGGATGGGTGCCAGGGCAAAAATAGACATTCCAGTATATGAGGGAAACCTGGATGTTGAACAGCTTCTAGACTGGATTAGAGCTCTGGACACATATTTTGACTATGAAGATGTTGAGGAAGACAAAAAGGTCAAACATGTTGTCACAAGACTTAAAGGACATGCAACATTGTGGTGGGATGAATTACAAGCTGACAGACGCTGGAAAGGTAACAAAAAATCAAGAGTTGGGATAGAATGATTGCAAAGATGAAAAAAAAAATCATACCCAAGGATTATCAAATTACTTTGTTTCAAAGAATGTAGAATTTGAGATAGAAGCTGATGTCAGTGAAGGAGTACACTGAAGAATTCTACAGGCTAAACATCAGAGCAAGTCATCGGGAAAGCGATGATGAAAAGGTTGCTAGGTATATGAATGGTCTGAGATACAACATCCAAGATGAGATGAGCATGATGACCATCCAAACGATGGAATATG
>ML777394.1:912897-927797 GCA_009831015.1 Picea engelmannii | reverse complement strand
AATGGCCTAAAGGCGACATAAATAAAATAACATTACTAATCTAAATCACAACTAATGGCCTAAAGCCGACATAAATAAAATAACATTACTAATCTAATATGCCCCAATTAAGTGGTAATGAGCCAATATTAGGGCTTAACATGAACTATATGTAGGAAACTATAACACTGACGATGGACTAGTCAATGGTGTCGAAGGTATTTTCAAAAGATATACAAATACCAATAATGGCTTAGACATTGTATGGATAGAATTCTCAAGCGCAAGCATTGGAAAATATCAAAGAACCAAATTCCCGAAGCTATATGAAACAAACATCTTACCAGATTGTACACCCATTTTCCGAATTGAAAAACCCTTGGCAATAGCTAACAACAAATCACAAATCACAATAAGAAAACAATTTCCAATACAATTAGCTTGTGCAAGAACAATACACCGAACATAAGGACTAACAATAGATGGACTTTCATTTGACCCAACTGGTGTGACGCAACATGGATTAGTTTATACTGCATTATCATGTGTTAAAAATATTAGCTCACTATACATGATTCAAAAACTCACGCCCAAAAACTTTCATTTAAAGACCAAAGTATTAAATGAGATGACACGACTAGAAACAATTGTGCCATGGAAACTAGAATTTGCAAAAAAAAAAAAAAAACCATACAAACATATTATCAATTGCAATACTAAAGACACACAACCTATATGCACATATTAATGATGTCATGCATGATATAGACTTGATGGACAACATGGTACTATGTATTCAAGAAACACACTTACACTCTCCACCAAAAAATAAGCAATTCTTTTCGTTCAACTTTTCCATAGCACATTCAACACATGGCATTCTTACTTGCATAGAAAAAAAAATCCCAATCAAAGCAACTAAGAACTTTACGAAGAGTAAAATTGAACTTACACTCACTGACATGTACTTCCATCAACCTATTTGCTTAATGAACATATATGCAGCACCATTTGAACAAGTATCTACAATAATTGAAATGATTAACAATGCAAAATCACAATCTACACATAGAGATTGTGTCTTTTTTATTATTGGGGACTTCAACATTGATATTAGATCAAATACTATTCGAAGCAAAACTCTTTCACAATACATGGAAACTCAAAAGTTCCATGAAATAACATCAAAAATTCGTCCACAATCAAGAACTATAATAGATCACATCTAGACAAACTTGCCAATTTCACAATGTGAAATCAATTTCTCAAATGCATATTGGTATGATCATGACATAATTTATGCTATGTTAGATCTCTCTTCTAGTTCAAATGATGGAGCAAGTATGTATATGCTCCATTTCCCTTTGTTGTTTTAGATTAGCATCATAATATGTTTTCATGCTCCATTCCGCTCTCTTGTTTTAGATTAGCATCATAATATTTTTTCCAATTTCAATACTAAATACTAAATTCAAATATGTTTTTCTCTTGTAGATACACCATGAAAAAAATCCGAGAAGACGAACAAACATAAGACACCATGTCACAACAAACAAAAAGGTAACCACTCATTATAGAAATACTCTTCAACTTTCTTAACAAATCATCAAGCTAATTCACATGTGTTCCCTAACAGACAAAAACATTCAAAATGCGACATGGTAACAATACAAGACCTTAAAGGATTGAAAGTAGGCAACATCTTTCATGGTGATGTCATTGTAATATATAAAAAAACTATTGACAAAGTACACAACATAGATCTATTGCGTTTTGATCTAGTTGATGAAAAAGGCGAGATGACAATCACAGTGAATGTCCCTCACACCTTGATCCCTGTACACAAATCTAAACTCATTCCTTGGCAAGGTGTGTGTATTGAAGGTTTTAAAATTTCTCCCAAAACAATGTGCGATCATGGAGATTGTAATTGAATATTGTTCCTCCATGATCGAAGCATTTTAGAGACAATCTCGCCCATTTGTCAAGAATACAAATTTCTGCCAAATACAACAATAAGGCAGTTAACAACCAACAAATCTACATTTGCAATTGGCACCATTGCTACCTTGGTCACGTCTGCAAAGAAACAAGGCTCCCAATATGTATTAGAGCTTAAACATGGGCACTTAGAAGAAGATAAAACTACAGTAAGTACAAACTCACTTATTGTTGTTTTTTCCCACTTGCACACTCACCTTTTATTACTTACAACTAATATCCTAACACAATATTTAATTGCAGCTTTACCTTTTTTCCACATTTATGTCTTCCTTTACTACAGTACAACAACAATTATCCAAAAAAGAAACGCTAATGCTTCTATTTAGAAATGTTGTCAAGGGAAGAGAAGAACAAACAAAGACACTGAGGACATGCAAATCTACCTTCATAACCACTCTGAAGGAAAAACGAGGACTGGATGACTTAAACAAATTGATCACCTTAACAACAAAGGTAATTTGACCAAATATAGATTTTTCTTCATAATTTAATTAATTTATTATTACTACACATAATCTAACAAAATTGTTTTCCAATGTGAACTAGGTTGATGGCATGTTAACTATAACAAATATACATGCAGACCCATTTGTGCCAATTTGCAACATCTGCAATCTGCCCATAGAGACATTTGGAGCCATTGATGATGACAAACTCCAATGTTCCAAATGTGAACAACTTACCACATATAAACGCTCCCCTCAGTTGCAATGCATTATTCAAACAATGGAAAACATCCAGAAAGAATGCATTGTAAAAGATGCACTACTAATGACATTATGCCCATTCTTACACGATATCACCTATGAAAAATACTTAGAAAACACATCTGATATTATTTACAATTTATGTGATTTCCATGTTCAAGGCACTTTCACAATAGATCATGACAAGGTCATCTTACACAAAGAATGAATCATAGGAGTGCACAAGTAGCCAGATGCATATTAAGGGACAACTATCCAGAGCAAATAGGATTTACCTCATGTTTATATTTACAGTTCCTTTATTTTAAATGTAAAGAGAAGACATATTACTCTTTAGATTTACAGTTCCTTTAATTTCAATGCAAAGAAACAGATTGCATCTATAATTGTTATTATAATAGTGTTGGTGTATGGATACATTGGTTCTATGTGAATATCAAGTGAGCTTGTGTAGGTTAATTGTGTAGGTTAAGATAGGAACATAATAGTTATATTTCTTTTCTTTTCTTCTTTTAGTTATTTTATTTCATTACATTGCTAGTTGTTTCTATATCCTTTATAGAATAATCCAGTTATGGTAACATATAATTTATTCTATTTACAGTTTAGATTTAGAGTTCCTTTATTTTAAATGTAAAGAGAAGAAATATTACTCTTTAGATTTGCAGTTCCTTTAATTTAAATGCAAAGAGACAAATTGCATCTATCTCCACAATTGATGGCTGCATAGCTCTGTTTGAAAGAAAACCCTTTGATCTGTAAAACAACCGAAACTGCTCTGTATGACCTGCAACAAACATAATCAACCCAACAAAAACAACAATAATAAGGTTACAATGTTCATAATATCATGTAATTTTGTAAATAAATTCAATTTGAAACATAAAATACATCTTTAAGACACCATCTATGTTAAAAGTCATAAAATGTATACTCCTAAGGTGTACTTTTTCCTTCACCCGATTACAAACTATAAACTTTAAGGATTTTTACTAATATCATAATCTGATAATAGCTTCACAGTTCAATCACGAACTTTGAATGAAGTCTTTTATTATTCTGGTAGTGTTCAACCCACTTCATATTTAACGTTATTGAGATTATCCCCTGACATGTCGTTACACGCCTCAAAAGATATGTACTACAAAAACTCTTAAATACTGGCATCGAACTATAATAAGAAATACAAAATTTCCTGGTGCATTTACTATGTTTTTACTCATTAGATTTACAGTGTTGGTGTATCATAACGCGCCTCAAAAGATATGTACTACAAAAACTCTTAAATACTGGCATCAAACTATAATAAGAAATACAAAATTTTCTGGTGCATTTACTATGTTTTTACTCTTTAGATTTATAGTGTTGGTGTATCAGAATTCCAACAATTTACACACTACATAAAATTTCATTTTGTCATTTGACTCTAACTGAATTAGGCAATTTCTTTCCTAAGACAAAGTCCTCTACCTTCTCGACAGGGACTTGTTGCTCTATAACTCCCCTTGTTGTATGTAGTTACTAGAACTAAAATACATCACATAGATTATTTAACAAAAGTCAAGAGATATGATTATTTTGCATAGTTTTATTTCATGTTGTTATATAATTATTGCCCCAAACAAAATTGTTCAATGCAATTTGTTGGTTGATCAAGAATAATCATCATTAATGGGGTAGTGAACTGGAGATTTCAACATCCCCTTTGTTCTCCTAATTATACATTTGAAGATCTACAGGGTCTTTTTGGAGTCTCTGATGGTACTATTTATGGTAGTTTTCTACCACTTGGAAACTTAATGCTGCATTTTTTTTTCATTTACAAATTTCATCCGCTTCAAATCATCAATAGCAATTTTCATGAGAAATTGTGGTAGAGCATTATGTTTAAGAATCTGTGATGGTCAAGATTAGACTAAGCTTGGGAATTCTGCTAAGATTCTCATGGCCAACTTTGAGGTGTATGAAGATACTTTGGAACAACAACCCCATATTTGTTATCCCCTTCATGGGTTATTGCTATTGTCCTCGATTAACGAGGGCTTTTGTTTGGACTAGTGAAAAAAGATTTCGAAAGTTTTTTCTTAGTGTAACATGAGAGGTAGGGATATGTACAGGTAGTGACAAGGATAGTGCCAACTAGGACAGTAATTTAATCCCAAACCCTTCACAACTCGTTTTTCAAAACAAGGTTCAAGGGAAAAGAAACTAGAAAGACACTTTCAATGTCAAAAGTATAATAGACAGAACAACCTTCAAAATTATCCTATAGGAAACTCTCTAAAGGGTGTGTAATGGAACCTAAACTCATGAGATGTTACCCCAACAATTACTAGGGAGGAACAAATTGGTGTCCAACAAAAAGGATATAGTATGATAAAATAAGGTGGGGATATGACATATTTCTTATACCTATCTAAATAGACTCATTACTTGACTAGTATGTTGTTGCAATGTTCCATGGTTTAAATCTATGATACCCTTCTGCATGTTGTAGAAATTTTATGAAGAAGGAAATCTTCACCAATAAATCTACGCTTTACCCAATTCAAAATTTCACCTCACTTCAATGAGGTCACCAATTTATAACATAGAACATTTAGCCTTAGGAATAATCTGAAATATGCATAAATACAGTTGTAAATAGCTCAAATATGTCTTCCACTACTTTAGACAAGTTCAAGTAGATAAAAATCACAAAACACTTCGATGTTGGATCAATACATAGCCTTTGAGGCATGATCTCATCAAGTATGAAAATCTAAAACTTACAATCATTAACAAGGGAAACATAAAAACACATTTTAGATATGAAGTTTCATCCAGGACATGCTAAATCACTCATTCAATCTTTTGTACCAATAGATCAACATATCAAACAAGCCATTAAACTTGCACAATAACCAATAAAACCATTTATGAAAATCAAACATGCAAGTAGACAATTTAGGACAACAATGGTACAACATCTTATTATCACAATAATGAAGATAAAGTACAATACCTTAGCTCATCCCAAGCAATAATTCCTCCAAAGTTTCCCAAACCCTAGCCAAGGAATCGAGAATATCTGGAAACCCTAACTAATAACAAATAGCCTAGAAAGGCATGTTTATTTTTCAAGAGAGATGATACTTTGTGTGTGTGTGTGTGTGTGTGTGTGTGTGTGTGTGTGTATTATTTAATATGCAAAAGGATCACCACTGAAAGATAGATATCCATAAAACAACAAGATATATCCTTAGGGAAGCCCTCAAAGGGGAGAAAACCCTACAAAATTTCCTCACTATAGATTCCTCCAACATGTACAATGTCATACAATGCTCTTTCATGAAATCGAGACCAAAGAGACCCAGACATGAACCAAGAATAGCCTCCTAGATAAGTGTGTATTACTCTCTTGTACTTATGTTCAATGAATGAACAAAATGACTCAATATAACCTCTATTTATACTCTAAAATACCTAAAAGACATGACTTATCAATAAACCCTTTCACAATTACACTTAGGAATAACCAATACAATTACACTTAGGAATAACTTATAAAATTACATAAAATATCAACACCACTCTTAATGAGGAAGGTATTCTATCAGGAACAGACTACACTGTCTCCATCCACACCAACTCATGAACATTGATTGTCGAACACATGAATCTATACATAACAGGAAACCCATAGTGACTTCACAACATGCATCTAGGGACGGTGGGTAGCTCTCCAATAGCTACAACATGTCATCATGAGACTATCCAGTTTCCCACAGAAAACTTGGATATCTTATGCATGACATCCAGTACCCTGCGATAACATTTGTACATCGTCTCTTCAACATGCATCCAGGGCAAGTGGGTATCTCTCCAATAGCTACAACATGTCATAATGACTTTCATTCCCCTGTGATAACATCTGAATCCATCACTCCCTTTGAAGAGGGACTACACGGAGCTTGTCCCTGAAGTACTCGAACTTCGTCCTTGACAACAACTTTATCAGCACATCCGCAACCTACTCATCGGTAGCCACATATTGGAGCACCAATGCTCCCTTATGCACCATATCCTTGATATAGTGATACCTGATTTCGATACGATTCAACCTATGATGAAACACCGGGTTCTCTAACAACTTTTTACAACTCGTTGTTGCACAAGATACAGGTCGCCTCCATCACAATATCAAATAATCCAGTCAACAATTTATGAAGCCACACTGCTTCGTGACTTGGTGCACATGCTCCCACATACTCTGCCTCAACCGTACTGAGTGTTACACATGATTGTTTCTTATTGATCCATGAAATCATATCGGATCCCAAAGTGACGCAACATCCCAATGTACTTTTCTGATTTTCAACACTACCGACCCAATCTGAATCTGAATATCCAAGTACACTGATCTCACTGTTTGCAACATACTTGAGCCCATAATCCATTGTAACTTTAAGGTACATCATCACATGTTTTACTACAATCAGGTGAACACGTCTAGGGTCAACCATGCACTGACTCGAGGTGTTCATAGAAAAACATATATTTGGTCATGTATTAGTCAAATACATCAATGATACAATCATCTTCCTGTATAATGTAGCATCCATGGCCTCTAAAGTCATATCATCCAAAAACTTCATATTTGATGCCATCAGTTTACGGTCCAACACCCCGAACCTCTTCAGGATATCCACATCATATTTTCCCTGACCAAGGAAGATGTGATATGTCATACTTCTAATCCCAAATAGTAATTTATGAGACTAAAATCTTTCTTGTCAAACTCAGAAGCCAACTCCCTCTTTTTAGGACCCTATAATGTACCTTTTTGCTCATACTTTTTGCTATCATTACATCATTTCCCACTCATATTTAAGCCTACATTATCACCTTAACCTATTTCTCCAAAGGTATATAAGGTTCCTTCTCTTTGCTATATGTCTAATTTGTTTTACATGTAATTTTACATTACTCTCATACTTAGCCATTAATCAAAAATATATAGTTGCTGAAACAGTTTGAATTGCAGTTAACATACTGTTGCTGCTTGAAGACCATGTTGCTGAAACAGTCAACAGTACGCAAATTCCGTTGCTGAAACAGTCCGTGATTTGCGATGCTGAAAAAACATTTCACATACAACAGTAACAAGAAGGAGCTATTACACTGGTCGCAACAGCCGTACCTTAAGCCAACACCAACCATCGTTGCTGCTTGAGACCACGTTGCTGAAACAATCAAACAGGACGCAAATCCCGTTGCTGAAACAGTCCGTGATTTGCGATGTTGAAACAGTATTCTACAAACAACAGTAACAAGAAAAGATAAATAAATAAGTTGTTACACCGACCGCAACAACTGTACCTCAAGCCAACACCATTCCAACTACTGTAACAACATTTTGCTACGGGAGATCAAAATATCCTATTCTAGCATAGAAGATTAGATCAGACTAAGAATATGATTTGTATGTACACATGTAATTTTATGATCAATTGTATTAAGAGGATTCTCCTCTTTAAATAGGGGAGAAATCAACATTAGTAGGGGATTACGAAAGGCTTAGCTAGAAACTAATCATGGAGAAGGAGAGTGTTCACGCTGGATATTGTAACTTGACACATTTGAAAGATGAATAAAAAATCATTCTGAGCATTTCTTCTTAGTTTCTTTCATTTCTGGGGAATCTTGTGAGAAGGAAAGGGCCCACCTTCTTCACAAGATTCACCCATTAGTTTCTGTAGTATGTTAGTATTGTTTTTATTTCATACCTTGTTAAAACTCTGTTTCCACTGATTGTTACATTGTTTTCATACAATTCATTCCTAGGTAATTGTTAATCATTTTGATTAGTAATTCTGAGTTTATGAAAGTGTGATAATCAGAGACAGGTGATGAATATTCCTGCTTTGGGGAATAGGGTCCTGTTCTCTGTTACAGAATAGTTAGTTTTCTTTGCAGTGTGCTGAAAAGTTCCTTTTTCCTAGGTTGATATTTCTTAATGTAATCCAGGATTCTTCTGATAGTTATTTCCTTTTGAATCTTAAAACTTTGCAATAAGTAGATTGCTTTTACTATAATTCAAAGTAGAACTTCAGTCTATTCAAAGCAAGGTGTGATTAGTGTACTTTTACTACAATCCTAGATTGCTTTTGAGATTGAGCATATACAGTGTGTGATTGCCTTTGAAATAAACAGACTTCCCTAGGTTGACAATTTATGTAACACTTGATTGTTTAATTAATACGCAATTATAGTGACCAACACCTCTGTCACTAAGAACAAACCCTACTATCCAGTCTACCTCACTGGTTGCTCCCTCTATGACTAATGAAAAATCCATACCCCAGCCCTCTTGGCTGGTTGCCTCCTCTATGAACCATGATTCTATCATGAATAGCAAACATGCACAGTTGTAGCCCAATCAACATATTAATGCAAAGAGTATTCACTCAAGCCCATGCATCCAAACACTACAACATTTCAAGTTGGCATTAACCTTAGTCCATTAGGGTTTTAACCATTCACGTTCATGTCTACAGATAAGGGTTAATTGATAAGGGTTAAGGGGTCTAATTTGTGGTAAATGATTGTTACGAGTAAGCTCATTGAATACAAATTCATGGATTAATTGCAAAACATACTTTCTATTCTTTCCAACCTTTTGATCTATTCAAAAGGTATTGTTTCTCTATCTCCCTAGATCTATGCATGGGAGGACTCTTCCTATTTAGATTTAATAAGTAGAGCTCTGTCAATTGGGCCATTTGTTGGAACCCCAAGCACAACTAAAAAGGGTTATGGCCTATAATGATGTGAAGGGTTATGTGGTAACTATATTGAACATAAGGAAGGATCTCAACCCATGTAAATGGATCCTTGGAGTTTTACAGTCTTGAGATATGCAATCGTGATGTTAACTATCGATGAATGTCGATCGATTTGGGAGTGGAAGACAATGAATTTTCTTTGTATGATGTCCATCACTAACCATAGGCTGAATCTAAACACACTCAAAGAAGAGTTTAGCAATGGATTTTGCTGTGATACTCTTCTTACAAGGTGGAAAAATGACCATCTTAAAGAACCAATCAACAACCACAAACACACGATGGTTACCATGCTTGGTTGAAGGTAGGCCTAATATGTAGTCCATGGAGACTAACTCCCAAGGCTTGTCCAAGGAAAGTAGACAAGTGCAAAATCTAATATACACTACCAGTCTTCTCCACACTAAAGTGATCTGCCACCCAACTATAATGCACCTATCAAATTAGCTTCTCACACATGCTTGGAGACATACAAAGATGGCTCGGATGGCAAAGAAGTGCATCCTGGAGGTGGAAGTATAAAACTTGTTTACCTACACTTAGCATTCTACAGGTAACAACAAAGTCAAGGTAATCATCATAAAATTGGGGCCACCCAAAGTCTCATGTCCACGAGAGTTAAGCATTTTTGTTAATGCCACAAAGGAGGTCGATCGAGGTGGTGCTCAACTCAATTTGCACTACACTTCTTGTACTTAATATTCAAGTGGAATTGTTTCAAGTATGTTGACCACTTCTGATAGTGGTGGTTTTACATTCCTTGCACTTGCATGAATAGAATAGACTTGTGATCAATGCATATGATTGTTTTCTTTCCCAAAATATAATGCTTCCATAGTTGACATTCCCACACAATGAAGTGCATCTTGTCATAAGTGGGGCCCCTTCAAACTGCATCAAAGACTCTTTCATTGTGATAGGCAACTAGATGTCCATGATAAGTGAGAACTGCATTGATAGCATAGTCTAAAGAATCTGCCTCAATCTCTAAGGGTTGTTGCAAGTTTGGAAAAATGAGCATTGGTGCTAAACAAAAGCAACATTTCAAATCCTCGAATGTTTTTTATTGTGCTTCAGCTCAAACAAACTTGGCTTTGGCTCCACCCTCGATCACTTGATCTAAGGGCCAAGCAATATGAGAGAACCCCAACACAAACCTACGATAGAAGTTGACAAGGCCCAATACCCTACACCTTGTCATAAGTGGGGCCCCTTCAAACTGCATCAAAGACTCTTTCATTGTGATAGGCAACTAGATGTCCATGATAAGTGAGAATTGCATTGATAACATAGTCTAAAGAATCTGCCTCAATCTCTAAGGGTTGTTGAAAGTTTGCAAAAATGAGCATTGGTGCTAAACAAAAGCAACATTTCAAATCCTCGAATGTTTTTATTGTGATTTAGCTCAAACAAACTTCACTTTGGCTCCACCCTCGATCACTTGATCTAAGGGCCAAGCAATATGAGAGAACCCCAACACAAACCTACGATAGATGTTGACAAGGCCCAATACCCTACACCTTGTCATAAGTGGGGCCCCTTCAAATTGCATCAAAGACTCTTTCATTGTAATAGGCAACTAGATGTCCATGATAAGTGAGATTTGCATTGATAGCATAGTCTAAAGAATCTACCTCAATCTCTAAGGGTTGTTGCAAGTTTGGAAAAATGAGCATTAGTGCCTAAACAAAAGCAACATTTCAAATCCTCGAAAAGTTTTTATTGTGATTCAGCTCAAACAAACTTGGCTTTGGCTCTACCCTCGATCACTTGATCTAAGGGCCAAGCACTATGAGAGAACCCCAACACAAACCTACGATAGAATTTGACAAGGCCCAATACCCTACACAACTATGTTAGTGTCTCTGGGACTAATGAATCACAAATGACTTAAATCTTGGCTAGATCCACATGCACACCATGCTCATACATAATGTATCCTAGATACTTAATTCTCTGCATATTGAACAAATACCTCTCTAGATTGGCATATAACATGTGTTGTCACAGGGTGCTAAGAATATTTTAAGTGTGCTACAAATGCTCCAACAAAGTTTTGTTGAAGGTGAGGATATCATGCAAATATACAATGACAAAGGAATTTGTGAATGACCGCAAGATATCGTCCTTCATCCTCATGAATGTTGTTGGAGCATTAATCAAGATGAAAGGCATAACTAACCACTCGAAGAGGGCTTCATAGGACAAAAGATATCTTCCATACATCAATTTTTTCAATTGGCATATAACTTCAGATCAATTTTACTGAAAACATTTGGCAGACTTGAGTTGATCAAGAAGATTGTCAATCCGAGAGATTAGATATTAGTTCTTAAATGTGATTTTTCTCATGGTTCTATAAACAATACAAAGTCATTGTTTCCCGTCCTTTTTTCGAACTAACTCAATTGGGGTCCCACAAGGTGAAGAACTTGGTTTAATGTTTCCCTTTTGAATTAATTATTGAATATGGTGTTTGATTTATTCTCTCCAGAAGCGAACACTTGTTTAACAGGTTTTTAGGTAGGGGAGAATCTACCGTCAAATCAATTGCATGTTCTACCTGTAATGCAAAGTCACCTCTCTAAGAGAGGCAAAGATATATTTTTCCACTATTGTGTCCACCTACTTCAAATGTGTAGAGGGGCCCCACACAGACACCTTGACAGTTGCGATGATCTTCCATTCACCTTCAAACCGAACCACGAAGAGGAAAAATCTCCAATTCTTAGAGATTACCTTCCTACATTGCTTCACTGAGATCAAAGAGACTACGATAGTTAGAGCTACCTTTGGTACCCTGCAAAGTTGACCTTCGAAAGTAACAATAGGACTACAGGGCCTAAACTCATAAACAACATGACGCTTCCACATGTATAGTTTTCCTTAAAGAAAGTCGTAAACTTCAAGTAAGTCAACATCACAGTACCTCCTCATTGAAGGACTTGATGTCATAGCGTCAATGACATTTCTAACTGAAGTGGATGGCTTGTCCCTGCCTCAATGAACAAATGGTGTATGGCTAGGGGTGCAACATCCTCTTTCTGACCTCTGCTAAGATCGAGTTCCTATGGTTGTTGCTATGAACAATGAAATGTAGCAGAGTCCCTATCACCCACATTTGTGAATGGAAGAGGCGCTCAACTCCCAAATGTTGTGAATGGAAGAGGTTCTCGGTGCCCTAATGCTCCTCTAGTTCCTCTGCTAGGATATTTGTGTTGGCATTGGTAACACTAGTTCCGCGGATGATCCATTTCCCCTTATCTAGCTCTAAATCAAAGTCTGAGCCAAAATATGCTTTTGAGGTTTTCAACTCATCCAACAATCATTGCTTAGAGCAGAACTCATAAAAAATGTAGAGAAGTCCCCTTCACCCATATCTGTGAGGGGAAGAGGCATTCATCTTCCTCATTATCCTATGATTCCTTTGGTGGGATGTTTGTGGTAGGATTGGTAAGACTAATTTTGCATCAATGATCAATTTTCCCTTGTCTAACTCTAAATCAAAGTCTAAGCCAAAATTTGATTGAGTCTTTCAACTCAGTGAATAATCAGTGCTTGAAGTGGCACTAATTAGTGTTGTGCCAAGTGATTTTTTAGAGCTGACACAACTTTCTAAAGTTTTTCAACTTCATGTTACCCTTCTTTACTTCCCACTTGGACTAGTTGTCTTGAGGTTGACTATCCTTGCTCTGTCCTTTTTTCTATGAGTTAGGGTCATCTTTACCATGCTTTTGATATGGCGGATTTGCAAACACAAACTCACCCTTACTCCTATGCTTAAACTTTTATTTTATTTTGATAATCAAAATTATAAGTGGCTCCCACTGAGATATCCAAGAATTCCATATCTATTTGGATGTACCTATGTTGGGCACTATGGTAATTTAAATCAAAGTGCCACTCGAAGTCTCTTCTAATACCTATCGTTCAATGCAAGGTATGGACGATATTGGTGTCATCTAGCATTTTCTAGTCTCTCTCCTAGCATGAATTTGTCCATCTCTTTGTTCTAATCTGTATTTTTCAACATGGTAGAATTTCTCCTTGGGGGCATCAACAAAAGTCACCCAAGTGGATTTTGTGGTAAATGTTTCACGCTCATCTCCGACATGTTGCACTTAGTAAATGTCCCACCAATCCTTGACATGGGGAAGGGATCTTCTCCTTATCGAATTTTTTTTGAACAGAGTAATAAATCTCTAACAGACTTTAGACTATTTCTCCAAAGCATCCATGTCTATCTAGTCTTCAAATAATGAAATGTCAAAGTTAACCTATACCTTTAAGGGCATCATACCTCCAAAGTGATTTCTTATCAAAGATGTCTCTCTGTTGTTTCTTTATTACACTACAACTTCCTCGAGTAACAACTTAACAAGATCTCTTGCTCCGTCATCTTTCCTTTTGCCTGCCATGGTATGTCACTTGGGCCAACAAAGGTGGTTTTCAACAAGTTTGGTTAGTACAAGGTACAACTCCCTATACCCTAAACTCATCAAGTAGCTACACATAAAAACAAAAAAAGGATTATGTGGAGGAAAAAATGAAGGTAGAAATATAGACGAAACCGTAGATTTATAGAAGAAAGCATAGCAAAGCAATATAAATTTGTTAGAATGATGATATCCTATCTCTGAAGAGAGGTGTATCAGCTATGCTCATTCACAAAAATAACCTTGTAAGAGGCCAAAAATATATTTTTAATATAAATTATAAAACCCTAACCCTAGGAGATGAGGTGGCAAAAGGAATTAGAGACCTTGAGGAGCCTTGCTGATAGGTCAACTACCTAAGACAACAAATTTCACATACACACTTTGTTTGGGGCATTTCTCGGACCAATACAAGTTTACTCTAAGCTCTATGTTCTCTAACAAGCCCCTTTCAAGGTCGTGGCCCTTGCCAAAATGCACAGGAAATGCTCAAAATGCATCAAAAGTTCAAAACCTAGATAATTGAAGTATATATGCCAAGATGTAGAATTAGAGACCTTGAGGAGCCTTGTTGATAGGTCAACTACCTAAGACCACACCTTTTGCATACACACTTTGTTTGGGGCATTTCTCGGACTAATACAAGTTTACTCTAAGCTCTATGTGCTCTAACAAGCCCCTTTGAAGGTCGTGACCCTTGCCAAAATGCATAGGAAATGCTCAAAATGCATCAAAAGTTCAAAACCTAGATAATTGAAGTATATTTGCTAAGATGTAGAACCATTCTAAATTAGTGGAAAAGGTGGGTGATCACCAATATGCATTGGACCATACATTTGTTGAAATAATGTAACTGCGAAGAGCATTCTTATTATTTTGTTATTGGATTAAATCCCCATTGTGGATTAATCATGTCATTATTATTATTTTTATTATTAGGTTAATCC
>ML777394.1:883435-907295 GCA_009831015.1 Picea engelmannii | reverse complement strand
GAGTTATCTCTTGAACTCTTGATAAGCTATTTATGATAAGGAAGTTTTTGCTGGGTTTTCTTCCCCTAGAGGGTTTCCCAGGATAAATGTTGTGTACATTGTGGATGTGTATTTCTCAGTGATCTTGTGGTTATTATGCTCTTGTCTTTATGAAATGCAAAGAACTATAATATCAGCATAAAACATTAACAACATTTACACTAAATGTCTTTAGTAACACTACTAAATGCACTATATATGTCATAGCTTATGGTGGAGTTGGTCATGCATCATTACAACAATACTTTTAAAATATACATAATAGTATCAAGTTGAGTTGATGATGTATTTATGTGTACATTTACAATACATCATGAAAAAAATTGTTATAGAAGTAAATATCTTCTATATGACCAAATGATAAAAAATGAAGAGTTGAGTGGAAAATCTAGATTAAGCATTCAATGATGCATGTCCCCAAGTACAATAAGTAAGGTAGGTTTTGCAGGTGAAAAGATACAAACACCCTATAAAATGTATAAAATAGTCAATCGAAATACAAGGCATGCAAGTCAATAATGAACAAACACTTCCCACTTATACTTACCATCTGTATCCATATGCACTGTAACATGTGAAAGTAATGGCTAAGTAATCCTATTTAGTAAATATAAACTCAATATTGTTGTTAAACTTCTTTACTATCAAGCCACTTATGTTTACCATGAAAGGTTAATTGTTGGTAAGGTGGATAAGCACATACACATTGTTTACGAAAAAAATTCACCATTCAATTGTAAAAATAATTTATGAATATGGAGCATGATTAGGACAACCACAAAAGATTGTACTCAAGTAAAATATATATTCTAAATAATAAGTACGCTTTTCTTGTACACTATCTAGTATTTGCCAAAAAAATACCTGTTAACTAACTTGACGTAAGCATTTGGTTAACAACTCAAATGTATATTAAATATCACATCACTGAAACAAAAACAACAATTTCCAGTGAAGGTAATCATTAAGCTCTATGGTGTATCTTGTTATTGTTGTGTCACCCGATCCATGGGGTCTAGAGGCTGGATCTGTGGATTCGTGTTTTAGATACAGATTTAGATCTAGATCCACCAATGTTCTAGCTAGAAATAAATCTGGATACGTGTGTGTGGGGATACGAGAGGATGTCAATATTCCATTTACATAGAAGTGGATTGTCGATATATATATATATTATGTGTGTTGGGAGGTGGGGAAGGGATCTGTCTGTAAGGATGTCAATATTCCATCTACATAGAAGTGGATTGTCAATTGTCTAAGAGGACATTTTTATTTCCACATGGTATCTATTTAATATTTATCCATATTGAAACTTGTTTCTATAAACACTTTGTGATTCCTTTGATGATAACCCCAACAAGTTCTCAAAATGTCACTTTTTCAATTCATTTTTCTATGAATTGGTATGTCTATCGTGACTTAAAAATAAAATCCAATTCTTCATTCTCATCAAGTGGGCATAATTTGCAAGAGCCTAGACTCGTGCATATGAATTTTATGTTTATGTAGTTAGAAAAAGTTTTTAAAACAAGATCCTTATAGTTAATCATAAGAAAAAACAAAAAAAACTAGAGTATCAATTAATTGACTGTGACAAGAGGTTGCATTTAAAATTTTAAATGTCTACTAAGAGTCTTAAGTTAAACAATCAATAAGTTAATATGTAGATTTACAAGTTATTGATAGATTGACATGTTTTCACTCTAATGTTTCAAATTCGAACATAAATTCCCAAGGAGCTTGGTTGACAATGGTTTTCTATATTTGGATATATGCAAATTAATCTTTAGTGGATATTAATTTGTTCCATGTGGTCCATATCATACATAGATTAAACATTATGATCAGTTTCTGCATTACTCACCCATTAAGTTATTTTACTATTTTTGAGATGGTAATATCATGCTATCATCTACATGGAATGTAGACTTTATTTATTGTAGTATTTGCAATTTTCAAGTTTTCATATTTATTTTCTTATTTAGAAAATGCATCTTAAATTTTTTGACTAAGCAATAAAAAATATAACAAAAAGCGTCTATCGACTAGTATGATTTCCTCTGTTTAGATGTTTTGTTGTATATTCATTCTCCTTATTATTTTTTGAATAAGGACAGACCATTTGAGACATTGTAGTCTATGGGCCAAAAAGGCATTTCAAAAATGAGATATGATTGATCTTTCTCACTATTTTTGCCCACCTATGAAAAAAAATATGATCTCTTTGAAGTTATTTTGTGGCATTGATTTCTGTTTGATACTCAGATAAATCTTAATATGATAATAATATATACTATATAGTATTTACTAGTCCCGACAACATATGTTTTATTTTACTTACAACAATTTGAAATTCCCTATATAAGCGTTATAAGCATGCAACAATCACAACAAAGTGGGGAAAAATGTACCACATGATTCCACTGTCAATAAAAGCTCAAGATCTTCTTTATAGAAATATGTAGAAATTCTCAATAAAAATCTTGGGGGTGGTTCATAAAAATGGAAATGCGATGAATTCATTATCTGAAATGACTCATGCACGAGGGTGAAAGTTCATCTCACTAGGTTCACTAACACATGAGTGCTAGTATATGTTGGTCCAAATGATGCAAATAGAAAACTTGAACCAGGTTTAAGTCCTATAGAACTTAAGTTTTATGCATCTTTTCAAGATTATAGTAAGAAACATCCTAAGGGAAAACTCCATGTGCAAGGCCCTACGGTTAAGCCCCTCCAATGTCATATAAACCAATAGTTTGACTAATAAAATCCCTAGTCTAAGACCTCTTGAAGAAACAATAAATAATCAAGGTAGAGAAGTAGTTAATGAGTATGTAGCTCGTTGCATTTGTGCAAATGAGTTGGAGTTCAATTTAGTAGGCTCATCTTATTGGAAAGAAACAACTAAGGGTCAATTAAGCACCAAAAGAGTACAAGAGTCTTAGTTGGGAAAAATTACATACCACTTTGTTGACATCGAAAAGACAATTTGTAGATAGACAATTACAATCAATCCAGGATATATGGACAAAAACAAGAGTGTCCATCATCTATAATGGATGAAGAGACCCAAAAAAACATTTTTTAAGTAATATAATTTCAATATGCCCCAAGGAAACATTGTTTCTAAAGGCTACTGATTGTAGTGAAGTGGAGAAGGATGAAACATTCATCTCCACAATTCTTATCGATGTAACAAAAAGTGTAGCGCAATGGATTGTTGTCTAAGTCGTCACAAACAATGCACAAGTTTGTAGAGTTGCAAGATTGATTATGGAGGGTCAATACAATCACATATTTTGGAATCCATGTGCAATACATTCATTCGACCTTATGCTTGTAAAAATTAGCGAGATTGAGCGGATCAATGAAATATATGTAGCATCAAAATAGATCCAAATTCTCATCACTAATCATTCAATATCTCAAGCCATATATCGAGGTTTTGCATAAATTATCAGAGAAAAAGATATAGATCCCCTTGAACTATTTTACCATGAAGTGAAGGACAACCAAAAAGTGAAACAAAATGACTACACCATTACACATTTTGGCCTATGCAAAAGTTATTTTACTATTTTTGAGATGGTAATATCACTCTATCATCTACATGGAATGTAGACATTACTTGTTGTAGTCTATCATATTTGTTTTTTTCATGTTTTCATGATTATTTTCTTATTTAGAAAATGCATCTTATATTTTTTACTAAATAATAAAAAAATATATCAAAAAACATCTATAGATTAGTATGATTGTTTTTGTTTCCATGCTTTGTTGTATCATTCATTCTCTATATTATTTTTTGAATAAGATCAAACCATATGAGATGTTGTAGCCTATGGACCAGAAAATCATTTGAAAAATAAAATATGATCAATCTTCCTCATTCTTTTTTCCCACCTATGAAAAGAAATATGATCTCTTTTAAGTTATTTTATGACACTAATTTGTGTTTTATAGTTAGGTAAATCATAATATGATAATAATATTTACTATATAGTATTTACTAGTCTTGAAAACATATGCTATATTTTACTTACATGTCTCAACTCTTACCAAGTCACAAGCTCCTACTAGTACTGGCTTGCACGCTGTCAGTTCTAGCTACACACCATTGTTAAAAAAAACAAATTTAAATTCCATATATAAGTGGTGCTATAGGCATGCAACCATCACAACAAAGCCGGGGCTAATGTATCACATGATTCCACTGTCAATAAAAACCCAATATCTCATTTATGGCAGTATATAGAAATTCTCAGTGAAAATATCAGGTGCGGTTCATACAAATGCAAATTTCGTAAATCCAATAACATTTGAACTGACTAACACTAAGGTGAAAGGTCATCTCAGAAGGTTGACTAACACAGAAGTGTCAATATGTATTGTTCCAAATGATGAAAATATTAAACCTGGAACAATTTTAAGTCCTATAAAACTTAACTTTTATGCATCTTTGTAAGATGTTAATAAGAGACATGTTAAGGTAAAACTCCATGTGCAAGGCTCTATAGTCCAGTCTCCAATGTCATCTAATCCAATCGTTTGACTAATAAAAGTTTTATTCTAAGACCTCTTGAAGCAACTTTAAATAACCAAGGTAGAGAAGTAGTTGATGAGTATGTGGCTCATTACATCTATGAAAATGGGATAACATTCAATTTGGTGGGCTCCCCTTATTGGCAACAAATAATTAAGGTGGTCAATAAGAACCAAAAGGGCACAAGAGCCCTATATACGAAAAAAATTGCACCACGTTGTTGACATTAGAAAGACAATTTTTAGGTAGACAGTTACAATCAATACAAGATACATGGATAGAAATAGGAGTGTCCATTGTCTCTAATGGATGGAGAGACCCAAAAAAACAACTTTAAGTAAAATTATTGCAATATGCCCCCAAGGGACAATGTTTTAAAATACTATTGATTGTAGTGGAGTGGAGAAGGATGCAAAATTCATCTCCACAATTCTTATCGATGCAACATAAATTGTAGAGGTACTGAATGTTTCATAAGTTGTCACAAACAACACACAAGCTTTTATATATCCAAGATTGATTATGGAAGGTCAATACAATCACATGTTTTGGACTCCGTGTAAAATACATTAATTCAACCTTATGCTTGTCAAAATTAGCGATATTGAACAGATCATTGAAATATATGTACCAACGAAATAGATCCAAATGTTAATCACTAAGCCTTTAATATATCGAGCCATATATTGAGGTTTTGTAAAGTTGGAGCTACTCAAGGTACTCCATTTTCAATCGATATTATTTGTATTATGATTGCTTAATTTTAATAATTTAATTGTATATGATTTACGATTTGACTTTTAAAAAATTGTAGGTTATTGAAACTCATTTTGTTTCCCACATTTTAGTCATAAAAAGGTTTGTGGATATCAAACAAACATTACAAGCAATGGTCATCTATCCTCTATGATTCGTTGAGGAATTCCACTTCGGATAAAGGAAAAAAATTCAAGTCTATCATTCTCGATGAGGCATGGTGGGACAAGATCCAATATCCTCTATGGTTTATAAAACTAATCTTAACCATGGTCAAGACATTTGACACATGTATGTCTTGCTTAGAACAAGTCTATGGAAGCATTTAAATATTATGCTAGAGAGGATAAGGGAAATTATCATAGCAAAAGATATTGATCCCCTTGAGCTATTTTACTATGAAGTGAAGAAAATAGTTACCAAAAAGTGAAACAAAATGACCATGCCATTACACCTTTAGGCATATGCAATGGACCCTTAAATTATCATTCCAAAAAAAATTGTTAATCATATAGATCAACCCCAAACAAGGATTCTTAAATGGGACAAGGATAGCCAATGTTTTAAAACTCTAACTCGACCTCGAAATCGATCGAGAGTCAACTATGACTCGAACTCAGAATTGACTCAGAGTGATATGATTCCAATGACTCAGTTTTCCTTAAAAATACAAAAAATATTTAAATTTAATAAAAATAATATATTTTAAAGATTCCAAACCATTAGGGAAAAACTATGAAAATTCTACTCATGTACATTGTATATATTATGTAAGGCCAATGTTATTCCCTGTGCCTAATCAACCATATTGACCAGGTTTCAACTTTCCCTATCTATTTTCCACTGGGTTTATATCTTAGTTCTTCATTTACATGTGGGCTTATAACCTTCCATTCATCGTTGAATATATTGCTCCCCTTGAACTATTTTACTATGAAGTGAAGAAAATAGTTACCAAAAAGTGAAAAAAAATGACCATGCCATTACACCTTTAGGCATATGCATTGGACCCTTAATATTATCCTTCCAAAACAAATTATTTACCATATAGAGCAACCCCAAACAAGGATTCTTAAATGGGACAAGGATATAACCAATGTTTTAAAACTCTAACTTGACCTCGAAATCGATCGAGGGTCAACTATGACTCGAACTCGGAATTGACTCAGAGTGATATGATTCCAATGACTCGGTTTTCCTTAAAAATACAAAAAATATTTAAATGCAATAAAAAAAAATATATTTTAAATATTCCAAACCATTAGAGAAAAACTACGAAAATTCTACTCATGTACATTGTATATACTATGTAAGGCCAATGTCATTACCTGTGCCTAATCAACCATATTGACCAGGTTTCAACTTTCCCTATCCATTTTCCACTGGGTTTATATTGTAGTTCTTCATTTACATGTGGGCTTATAACCTTCCATTCATCGTTGAATATATTGCTTAATAAAATGTTTTATTATTGTTGTTGAGTTTAAGATTTAATATTTCCTTAATAGATCATGGATTCTTGAACTTGCTTGATTGGGGCCTCGTATCTCGCATGTATGTGGTAAATATAGAGACATATATAGAACTTTTAAGAAAACATTGAACCGGCTTCAACCTCCAACAAGTTACAACACTGTTATTTCTGCAATTCTTCCAGTAGCCTACTACTTACTAGGTCTCTAAAACAACTACAATATCCTCTGAATAAGCATTCCTGATAGAACCCGAGACTACAGCTTTGTGATACCTAATGTGGTGAATCACCCAAGTCTTCAGATTCTTCAACACAGTTTCATGCTAAAGCCTGAACCTCACAAGTATTCTAAGGGGGGATAACACTCCAATGAGGGAGTATTCTCTGAGGGAAGGTACCTTGGTTATTAAAGAATTCAAGGGAGAGGTGCTCTCCTCTGAATATACATTGTACCTTCTAAGATTTGTGGTTCTAAGGGAGGATAACACTCCAATGATGTCTGATGGTAGAAATGGCAGGGTAAAATGCATAGAAATGATTTTTAGATGATCGTAATTTGTTGCTACAAGATAGATAGGCTAGATCTGAGGACATTTTTGAATTTTGAAATAGTTGTTAGGGTTATCATTTAATAGAATTATATCATTTGAAAAGGTCTTGACTCGATCGAGTAGAGCATTGAACCATCCAAGTCAAGCCTTGACTCGGTCGGTTCAGTGCCAAAACAGTCACCCGAGTTAGCAAGACGGTCGAGTCAGACCAGTTTGGGCTTGGCTCGATCAACTAGACCGAGTTTGAGTCCAAGTCAATCGAGTTTTAATACACTAGATATAACACATCTTTAAGGAAAAATCTATTGGGATGTAGGAATTGCAATGAAAGTACATGACGAATTTGGAGAATTTGTACAATCCAATGATCTTTTATATCCATTAGCCATGGATGATCGAAGGCATATGGATCCTATTACTTGGTGGAGCTTCCATGGTGGGGATGGCATTCATCTCTCAACTCTAGCCACGAGGTTTTTATCGCAGGTTGCCAATTTTTCATCAGTTGAGAGGAATTGGAGTGCATGTGGCTTCATCCATTCAATGAAAGCAAAATGGACTAGGAGAAATGAAGGATGAGAATCTTGTGTATGTTCATTCCAACCTCCACCTTCTATAAGAAGTGTTCGAGTCGAATATGGAATGTAGATCATGAGATATCCAAGTTAAACATGACATTTAATGCCATAACTCACCTCAACCTACTTAAGGATGTTACACCACCAGTCCATCCTTTTGCTACAACTTCTAACATTCCTTGACCCCATTGTTTATTCATGATGTAGAGTTGCAATATGCAGATGATGAGGATGTTGACCCATTTTTGGATATGTAATTGGACCTACTGTATATCATCATAATAGTGAAGTGTTCAATGATGAGACACTCATTTTTGTATATTATTAGTTTTGAATAAGGCATAATGCAACATGATTTCAATGTTAATATTTATAAATTATCTAATGATTTTAGTTCTAATGTTATGATTCATGAATGGTTTTGATTCCTAGTTTTTAAAAAATCTGGCATATCTGAATTGGTATTGGTATCCTAATAGCATATCTTTTTTGTTTTAGTAAAGATAAACAATAGCTTGAAGTCGCCAATGAAATGTTCAAAGTGGCATGCAAACTCATTTGTCTTGAATGGCAAACTTGAATCAATGCATAACATAGAGCAATTTGTAACAATAAATTACAAACGAGGAAGCAAAACCAATGGGCTACTCCAAATTTCCTTTATTTGTAATTACTTATTTCAGATTGTTGAAACCTTAATTTTAATGTATCAATATTTCTATGAAAATTCAATTCACTCACTCGAATCCTGCTTCATAAGGGTTTGACTTCTTTTTATAAATGGATCACTAATTGCTTTCATCATTCTCTCTCATTTTCTTGGAATGTCATTATTTGATCCCTAAGCCGCCTAATCAAGGAAATTATACGTTCTATGTTGAACACTATGTCACTAGGATACATATATGGATCTGTCAATTTTTTAAAAACCCAAGATTTGAATATTACAATGATACATCAAGTACAAAAATCATAATAATATATTGTTTTATTTTAAAAATAATATTTAGAGTTAAGAAGCAAGACCATTCATGAATCACAACATTATAACTGAAATCATTAAATAATTTATAAATTAAAAGACTAAAATCACGATGCATCATGTATTGTACAAAAATGATATTAGTAAATATGAAAAATGAGTCTCGCTATTGAACACCACTAATATGATAATGTACAGTAGTTCCAACTACATTTCCTAAAATAAGTCTACATCTTCATTTACATTTTGTAACTCTACATCTTGAATAGACGACAAGAGCCTAGGAATGTTGGAAGTTGTAGTACAAAGATGCATTGATGGTGTAACATCCTCTGATAAATTGAGGTGAGTCATATCATTAAGTGTCATGTTTACGTTGAATATCTCAGTCTCCACATCCCACACTCTACTCGGACCCTTCTTATACTCTAAATTAGAATGTGATAAAAGGCGAAGGTTGGAATTAACGTACACAAGGCCCTCAACCCTCATTTCTCCCACTCTGTTTCGCTCCACTGAATGGATGACACATGTACTCTAATTCCTCTCAGCTAGTGAGAAATTAGCAACCTAAAATAAAAAAATGTGGCTAGAATTTGAGAGATGAATGTTATCCTCTCCATGGAAGCCCCACCAAGTAATAGGATCCATATGTCCCCGATCATCCATGACTGGTGGATCTGAAAAGTTACCAACCGATTGTACAAATGCTTCAAATTGTCGATTGTACAAATGCTTCAAATTCCCCGCGTACTTCCATTTCAATTCTCACATCTCTATAAATTTTACTCAAAATTGTCTTATATCCTTATACCACTTCAGAATCCTTGTTTGGGGTTGTTCTACTTAGTAAAGACAAAATTTTGGAATAATAATATTTGAGGTCCAATGCGTAAGCCAAAAGGTGTAATGGTGTGGTAATTTTGTTCCACCTTTTGATAAGTATGTTCTTCACTTCATGGTAAAATAGTTCAAGACGATTGACATAGTTTGCATTGATAATTTCTCTTATCCTCTCCAACATATTATATATTCTTTCATAGACTTCTCCCAAGAAAGGCATATATGTGTCAAATGTCTCGATCATAGTCAGTATTGGTTTTGTAAACTGTAGAAATTATTGGATCTTATCCACCATGCATCATAAAAAATCATGGGCAAAAAGGGTTTCAACAAACTACAAATTTTGAAAAGTCAAATCTCAAATTCAAAATCATATACAATTAAATTAAAGATAAAAAATTATAATACAAATAATACTTAATAAAAAAAAATACTTTGAGTAGCTGCAACTTTGCAAAACCCGATATATTGCTTGGAACATCAAATTATTAGTGATGAACATTTGGATCTCTTTCGACGCTACATAAATTTCATTGATCCACTCAATCTTGTCAATCTTGGAAAGCATAAGGTTCCATGAATTTATTGGACATGGAATCCAATAAGATGTTATCGTAGCAACACAAAATTGTTTTATGTCTGTGATAGCTTGAACATTTTGTGGCCCCACACTTTCAATTGCATCAATAAAAATTGTTGAGGTGAGAGTTGCATCCTTCTCCATGTTGACGCTCAAAAGCGCAACATGGAATCTCTTCCTGCAAATGGGTTGCAATGCCTTACTAATATATATTTAATGATATACTAAATAGGTGGGATCCCTTTGTGTGAATAATGATGAAAGAAACTTTTATTTGATTGTGCTCATGACTACCTTGCAAGATGATTCTACAATTTGAAATTTGAAACCGCTTTCTGTTGAACAATGGGTGTATGGGCAATTTAATTTAAAAAGGAAAGGGGAAAAATGTTGTTTTAATGAGCATCTTGGTTTATTCTTGCTACACATATATTTTGACTTGTTGATTCAAACTCCAAGCATGGGCCATATATAGTTATGGCATATTGCACTTATGGTATTCTTATTATTATCATGGACAATTGTTAAGTTTTATAAGGTGGCAATCCTTCCCAAGCAAACAATGTGGAACATGATATGTTTTGGTGCTAATTTTCGAGTATACATACAAAACTTATGAGTTTAAAGAAAGGAGGAAAATTCGATTTTTGGATTGAAAGGTTATGTGGCAAACGTAGTGGACTATGCGTTGGATGCGTTGGGTGTGCTCGTACTTAACTCTAGTTGATGGAAATTAATGTGATAAATGATGTGCAATTACTACACGTCGCTCTAACCCTACCTCGAGGTCGCCACCCTCATTTGGTTCGCATTTGTGTTGGTTTCTTTGGCTAGTGTTGCCTCCATTTTGCTTGGGCTTGGAAAGAATAGTGGTGCTTGTTGGTTTTTCGACATTCTACATATAGGTATGTTGGCTCTTACCTCTCCATTCACGAACTATATCTCTACTCCGAATAAAATCATGATGTTGGCTCTTAGATATGATTACAGATTGTGTTTGCTTTCCAAAGTTTATAATGGATGTATTTGGTTATCATGGCTGTGCAAATTGCATTTATATGGAGTTTCCTCTCTGTTGGCATTTAAATTTTTCAAGCTGAGAATAGTGTTCGCAATTCCTTTTTGTTTGGATTATGTGATTGTGTTGTGCCTAGAATGAGTGTTGTTTTTATTGCTATGACTGTTGGCAAATAATTATGGAAAATATTTTCTTAGTTTCATTCATCTCTGGTCATTAAAATTCAAGGGGTTTTTCTAAGAAATAAAAGAACAGTTTATTTATTTATTATTTATTTTATTTATTATTTATTTATTTTCGCCATACCCTTCACTTGGTCTTTAGAAGACTTGCAACTCCTTCAAAGTATATTTCAATGTTTATTAATACATGGCTGTATTTTCCTTCCAACCACCATATGTGGTCTTTGGAAAATTTGTTGTGGAAATCAATGGTTAAATGGTTTTTTGCAAATATGAATGTTTCACATTTTCGTGCCCAGACCTTGGTTCTTTTATTTGGTGTATGGATATTTGTAAGATTTGAACACAAGTCTTGATATGGGTTATAGTGATTAACCCGATAGTGAGGAAGACAACTTATATGCAAGAAGTCTTAGCTCGTTTGTTGATTATCCATGGGGGTTTGGTCAATTTTGAAGTTATAGGATGTTAAAATAAACAATGAGCATCAATTTCATATGAGGTTTCGGACCCAGTCTGTTTACGCAACAAGCATTGAAGGTTGTCATACAAGCATTGTATAGTGAAATTTTGATGGCTTTATGTTGTGTTCTCAGCCTCCGATGCGCGTTGGAAGTAGTCTACTTTTAATTGTTTTGTGACTATGTTAACAATCTCATATAAAATCTCTGCTAATGAAAGAAAATGAAGGGGAAATTGAAGTTGTAAAGTTTGACAGTCTCAAATTTTTCCTGAGGTTTTATATTCGGTGCTATAAAAATTGTTGTGTCTTGGATTTGAATTATTAACAGAGAAAAGCTTTGGCAATTGATAGTGATGTTGATTTTCAATGGATACTATTGCATATAATAGAATAGTAATCATCTTTTTCCTTTTCATTATCTCACTTTCCACTCATTATATGCCAACCACCTACCCAATTACATTTTAAACATTCTTTGTTCTATTATTATGAATTTCATTTTTTGAAAAGAAAGGATTGATAACAAAAGAAAAGGCTAGTTGATGACTATTGTTGGAAGTTTGGATATGGGTACATGTTTTGTTACTTCTGCATTTGCTTGAACAATATTCGTTGGTCGCTTCCCCTCCATGCTACCATTTTTCTCTCATTATAAGTGCCTCATATTTCCAATATCCCTACCACTCCCTATTCAAATGGTAAATTGATTGTTGAGTTTTAAGGTATTGATGGATGGATTGCATGTGCTTCTGTGGTTAATGATAGAGCCAACCTTTTTTATTTTATTTAGGTAGAGTATTGATGCATGGATTGTTAAGAGTTTTTCATGACATGTTTGGAATATTGCTTTAGGATGAATTTCTTTAGCATGGGCAGCAATGGCAGAGGTGTTAATAGAGGTGCTAATAGAGGTAGGGAAAAGAATTAGCAGAGAGGCCATAGAAGGCCACAGTTTTCGATACATTTTGATGTTGATCCACAGAAACTAAATCATCTCTTTCAAGATGAGTTCTTCAACCTAGTTGGCCATGGGATTCTCCATCCCCGATCTGAGACACCTCCCTTCCAGTCACATCAAAACTTTTCTAGTATTTGTGTTCCCCCTCACGTTTCTATGCATCCAGAACCACCTGTCAATGATGGTTGGAAAGAGATTGTCCATCATTTGTTCATCACCATGTTTGGCCTACTGTGTCTTTGCCCAAGCCGATAATGTTGTCTCACCTGTAGAGTCTTCTCATGCAAGTAAAAGGCTAAAAACTGATGTTCCCAAGCCAGAGCCAGATAAAGGGAAAGGAGTGGACACTCCCTCCAATTCATCCAAGGATTCCTCTAAATCTATGTCCTCTCGTCTTCGTCTCGAAGATTATTGTTCACACGTCATCAGTGCATTCCACCCACAAGGTCCCCATCAATTGAAGGCTATTGCACAGGATAAATCATAAATGGGATATAAAGAAGACAGAACTGAAAAGAGGCAAAATGTCTCTCGTAGAAAATATGGTTTTTAATGGTGATTAATGTTATTTACTATTGAGGACAATCTTTTTATTTTAACAATATTTTGGACAACAAATACATATTTAGACTGTGTTTTGGACGACATGGATATAATTCCATGTTTGGATATAATCATGTTATATTCTATTGATATTAAAATATTTGATCATTAATATGAGAATGGGAGTTACAAGGAGGATGTTTGAATCAAATGTTTGGAGTTATATACTTCATGTTTTGGTAATTAATAAAAGGGATTAAAATTCGAGTCAGAAGGGGTCCCACCTATTTAGTTATTATTTAATTAGACCCTTACCTATATATATTATTATTTATTTGTATCAACTAATTAGTTAAGCTAATTAATCTTAACTAAAGAAAGGTAATTGAACTATCATAATTTATTGAGCAGGAATAAAAGCTCAATCAAATGAAAATACAAGGGCAGGAGATAATAGAGGGAGAACTTTGGCCATAAGGTTTGTTTTATACTTGTGAGATACTTTCATTTTCCAATCATTCTGAGTTTACTAGAAGGCTTAACCATCTTGATGATAGTAGGGTCTTATTGAAAGCAACATGATTCAAAACTGAATCATATATTTCAACATCTTGTTTTAAAGGTGTATGATTTATCTTTGGCAGTCTGTGTGTTCTTGTCTGTTTATGAATTAAATTTCATGACTGATAAAGAATATTTTGCAGAGTCAAGTGACAACGTTTTGTGAAAAGTTGATCCAGATCTTTAGCTTCATTTTTTTTTTGTTGTCAGAGTCTTTTTGTATGGTGCCCATCGGAGGCTTCTAAATCATACTTTGGTCCCTATCCTCGCAGTGGTTTGTAAAGAGAATCCAACTTTGTTTCTCAGAATGAAATCAATATAAAAATCAGACTTCTGATTTCAATCTCACATATGTATTTTTGATGATTTGGTTCATATTTCGCTTTTATCTCCATGTACATACCCATGTGATTTTTGCTTAAGTTTATTTCTTTTCACAATTACATATAATATATAAAAAACCAACCTTGGTCCCTTTTACTTAATACCTATGGATTATGTGATTGTTTATTTTATTCTAAGGCTATAAACCCTGGGAACATTCTCAACTATCTTTTCTTATCCCAACAAGATCTAAAAATGCTTGAGTAAGATTCTTCATACCTTTTCCTCAACACTCCACTCCACTAAAATCAATAGTCTTTAAAAACATTGTGCCTTAGGGGAATATTGCAATAATATTAATTAAAGGGTGGTTTTATTGGTCTCTCCATTTGTTAGAGATGACGGGGACCCCATTTTCCCTCCATGTATCATAGATTGATTGCAACTATCTATCCATGAATTGTCTTTCTGATATCAACAGAGCAGTGGGGATTGATCGTAATCAGAGCTCTTATACCCTTATGGCACTTCATTAATCATCTTAATCATTTGTTTCCAATAAGAGGAGCACACCAAATTGAATACTAACCCATTTTCATAACATGAAACATATTACATACTCATCAGCTACTTCTCTACTTTGGTTATTAAATGTTGCTTCAAGAAATCCCAGAGTAGGCATTTTATTAGTCGCAATTGTTCCTCTAGATGCCATTTAAAGTTTTACTACAAAGCCTTACATAGAAAGTTATCCCTTAGCATGTCTTATGTCAGCAACATCTTGAAAACATGCATATAACTTAAGTTTTGGAGGACTCAAACTTAGTCCAAGTTTTACGTTTGCATCAATGTGGACAAGAACATACCATCACCCATGTATTAGTAAACCCAGTGAGATGGCCCTTTACCCTAGTGTATAAGTAATTTCGGATATTATTGCATTCATTGCATCTCTATTCATATGAACCACCCCTAGCATTTTTGCCAATAATTTCCACATATTTCCATAAAGGAAATCTTGGATCTTTATTGATTGTAGAACCATGTGGTACATTTTCTCCCTCACTCTATTATGATAATCCCATGTCTATAGCATTGCATGTATAGGGAATTTCAAATAGTTTCAAGTAAAACAAAGAATGTGTCATGACTAGTAAATACAATTATCATATTATGATTTATCCCACGATCAAACAAAAATAATGTTGATGATTGCAACTTCGTGAGACATCCTCTGGGACATGTTCTCCTCTGAGACCGATTTGAGTCGACCTGCGAGGGATCCCAGTGTTGGGCATACCCACGTGATGGGGCATCGTTCTCCTCTGTGTGAGAGTTGAGTCGTCCCCCAATGGATGGAGCATCGTTCTCCTCTAGAGAGTTGAGTCGTCCCCCGATGGTTGGGTGTGCCCATGTGATGGGTATATTGTTCTCCTCTGTGTGAGAGATGAGATGATGTGGTACTCTAGACGATTCTATTGAGTATGACGTCCTTGTGGCTAAGCACAGGTGGACGTGTCCCTAATGGCTAAGCACTAGTGGACATGTGGATCCCTTGTTATATTGTCTAAGTGTAAGATTTACTTGTAACCCTAATTGGGATGTAAAGGGTACAGGTTGTCCCCACCATATGTGAAAGATAATTAATGTTTATTGTAATAATTAATTATTTTCTGAGTTATTGAGGTCAACCCTGTTGTGCCAACAAACACACCTATTGTTATGTTTGGTCTAGTATAAATAAAGTTGATTTCCCCATTGAGGAAACACATAAGTCACTTGTCATTTGGAAATTTAAGCAAGTACATTTCTAGGGATCAAGTGTGCACCTCTTGGAGGAAAGTTTGAAGGTAGTAGAGCACCCTCTTGTGTGAATTAGGGTTTTATGGTTGGGGGATATTCTCTTGATAATATAGCAAAGGATTGTTGGGTTTTCTTCCCTTGAGTAGAAGGGTTTCCCAAGATATTTCTTGTGTTCTTGTGCATGGTACTCCTTCTTGTGATCTTGGTTATTGAAACACTTGTAACTTGTGTAGATGCATTTGTTTATGGTTCAAGTAAATTCTAAAATGAAATAAACCTCATACTTGAGCCCGGCATAGCAAAACTTAACAAATCAATGCCACAAAAAAACTTAAAAGAGTTCATTTTTTCATTCATAGGTAGGAAAAAGCAGTGAATATGATCAATCATATTTCTCTTTTCATATGAATTTTCCATCTATAGTGAAAAGAGAGTTAGTATGTGTTTTTAAAACATGGATAAAGTATAACTTTATAACACATCATGGTAACCTCGACTGACAATCTGACCTAATTAAAAAATAATACAGAAAATCAATGATACAGCAAAACGAACAAACATAAGCAAACATATTGTTGTGTAGACTCATAACCTATCTCAAAGGTGTATGCTTCTTGACATATTTTTTATTGTTCGATAGAAAAATATTAGATGCATTTTCAAAAGAAGAAAAGAGATATGAAAACAGTAAATATGCAAATATGTCAAACTACAACAGACAAAGCTTGCAATCAATGTAGATGATAGAGTGATATTATCATCTCAAACATAGTAAAAGAACTTAATCGATGAGAAATGCATAAGATAATAATAATGTTTAATCCATATATCATATGGTCATAGGGAACAAATTAATATCCATTGAAGACTAATTTCCCTAAATCCAAATATAGAGCATAATACAAGTGTATTATAACATCAAAATATTTGTTGGCCAGTTCGGGCAACCAGGTTTGGAAAATTATTTGTTTTTTCTCCGTGGACAGTTTTCCCTGTAAAAGGGTACTTGTAAACTTGGATATTGTTTTAATGAAGAGTTGATTTGAAGTGAAGAAATTTGTTGTGCATGTGTCATTGTGAGATTGGTTTCCATTTTGTTTCTGTTATTTGTTTTAGTGAATTATTTCAGCAAGTGTAAATTATTCAGTGAATTGCAATTTATATTTTCAACAAGGAAATCACTAGGTAATAATTTATCTAGGGATGAATTAGAAAATTAAAAATAACTTGTAAATCTACTTATTAACTCACTGATTGTCTAACATAAAATTCTGAGTAGACATTTAATGCAACAACTTGTCACGACCAATTAATTAATATACTAGTTTTTTCGATTTTTCTCATGATTAACTGTAGATATCATGTTTTTAAAACCCTTGGAATATTATCTTTGAGAAAAGGATATGTATCAATCATCCCAGCGTCCACATGAGGAAGGTTGATCTATATTGTCAAAGGCTCCACTATTCTTGAGCTTTCGTTGTGACCTGCCCATATCCTACCTACTCTCTGCCCAAAGAAAACATCATCATGTAAATCACTTGTGAAGATCTACGATATAAATAAACAGACATATAGAGATTAATAAAGCACCATTAAAAACGTTGAAGATCTTCAGTTCAAAATCTACAATGTGGGGTGTAGCACTAAATTCTACATCTCTCATCTTCTCGAGAATGTATGTTAATGGAAGAGAAGGATGAAGGAGACAAGTAAATTGCTCAATCTTTGCTAAATTATGAGCATAGAGCACCACTACACCAAAATCCAACAATTGACTTTCTCCAACGTTGTTCGGAAGCACGGTCTCTAAATCAGAAAATAAAATATCAGCACAATTATTTCTCTTGGTAGTGATTGGTGGACAAAAACAGTTTCCAATGGTACATATTTTGCAATATAGGGAAAGAACATGAGGAAGAACATGAAGATTCAAAGAGAGAAAGAAAATCTAGAACAACCAGTCATTATATCAAGAATCACAATACTACCATCTTGGTTTGAACCCACTAGAAGCAATCAAGCAGAAGAAACAAAAGTTGTGATGAAGAACAGTGTATGAAAAACCTATGAATAGAAGCATTGCGAGACACATATCTAGAGGTTCTCCCAGATGGAGGGAGAAGACTATGATGATTGATTTGTTACAGTAAACCAGACATACCTTTACATGAGCCATTATATCTTCTGCAATATCCATGGGTTGGAGTTTACATCAGATGAATGTAAGGAATGTTCTCCTCAACAGAATAATTGAACAAGAAGCCTATGTAGAGCAACCTCAAGGTTTTGAGGTATACCAGAAAGAGAATATTGTATGCAGAGGGAAGAAGATCTTGTATGGATTCAAACAACTTGGTACAAAGCCTCCAATGCACAACAGAAGCATGGTGAAAACTTTCTATAATAGATATATTGTATCAGAATGGTTACGCAGAAGTCCAGGATGATGGTTTGTTAATCCATGACAAACTCTCATGATGACAGAAGAAGTACCACTTGGGCATGTTCCAGTTTGAGCCTTGCCACGATGTTATGAGATATAAGGAAACAAAAGAGTTGAATCCAACTGTGTTATACTATAATGATCAGAGCTATATGAAGCCTTCATAGAAAACTAGTTTTCCAAAAAGATCAAAGTACATTGAAATCGAACATTACATTCTCTGTGATGAAGTCCAGAAAAAGAAGTGATTCTCCAATATCTATCTCCACAGATGAGCAGATAGCAGAGATTTTGGTAAATCCTCTGTCCATGATGAAAGAGTTTGCGTACTCAAGAAACAAGCTGAAGCTCGTGGATACGACTTCCTTATTAAAAGGGAAGAGATGACTCCCAGGTTGGGAGGGAGCATTGATGTGCTATTGATTTATGGACAATCATTTTTCAAGTTCGAAAAATGGTCCAAGATGAGCAATTCCATTCCAATTCAAAAAGTGGTTTGAGATTTCTGACAAACAGGGATTTTCCAGTTCGAAAAATGGTCCAGATCGAAAGGTCATTTTCGTAATGAAAATGGTTAGATGGATTGTTGATGTACCATAGACAGTGATTCCCCTTATGGATAGTGTGGGGGAATGGTCTAAGATAGTCTCTCTTCTTGGCAGTCACTCTCAGTAGTGGTCAATAAGACTAGGTCGTCTCACTGGACAATCATTCTTTGAAAGCTCATAGTTGTGAGCAGTTTCGAAGAATGGTCTGTTTTGGAGGTTGGTGCAGGACAATAATTTCCTTAAGAAATGGTCCGGACAGTCATTCCATAGGGAATATTAGTTTTCTCTAGGTTGCACTTTGTTTAGTGTCGGAGGAATGGCCCATATAGGTGAATGGTCCAGGTTCAACAATCAGGGACATGCATTCTCTAGGGCAGATTCATTCTCTCCAGGTTGCACTTTGTTTAGTGTCGGAGGAATTGCTCAGATAGGTGAATGGTCCAGGCTCAGAAATCAAGACAATTATTCTTATATTCTTGAGAAGAATAGTCTAGTAGCTCATGATTGATGTTTTACCTTCTGAGGGCAGATGCTCTTCCAGATCTCATAGATGTGAGTGGAAGAATGGACCAGATGATTCAGTTTATATCATGACATTGTTTTTCTGTGCAGGTTGATATCAAATGATATGATTGCTATGGAGACTGTATGTCTTTGGACAATAGATGTATGTAGATGTATGCTATTGTGGTGGATGTGTTCCACTGGTTGTGACTATGTGTCACTGATTAAGTACTTGTGTGCTACTTGGTGTGGTATTGTACCACTGGATTGTAGTTGTGTACTACTATGGATAGACATGGTTGTGTTATATTGAATGGCATTGCTCTGATTGCCATGTATGTAGACCATCAGTAGTGTTGAAAATGATTATCATCCAGATGAATAGTCAGTGTGCTTGTGGAGAAACATTCTCCAGATAGATAATGGTCCACATAGAACAAATTGTTGGCAGATAGGTATTCTCTCTGAAGACAATAGTCCACAGTGACAGTTTATTGACATAACAAGGACTAGTATCTTTCCTAAGGCACAGTTTGTGGCCTGATTAGGAAAATGGTTTAGGACCGATATTTTCTAAGGCATATAGGTTGAGACGGATCTCTATGACGTGATTAGAAAATAGTCCTATATTGAAATTTCTATAAGAATGGTCTCTGTAGTCCATGACACAACTTTTAGCATCTATTGGGATAGTCATTATTCTAGGACGTATGTCCAGATTAGAAGAATGGTCCTTGTATCACTCATTGAAGTGAATGACTTATTCAACATCGTGTATGATTACTTAGATGGAGTATGGTTTCGAGAGATGATGTAGTTGATATTGTCAGATGAAACTGATAGTGATGATGGTGCTCGTGATCTAATCATGAGATAGTCTTTAGGACTATGATGATGTTATTGGTTGAATGGTATGTTTGTGCTCAAGACCATTGCCTTCAATACCTCCCTAGCTAGGAGGGAGTGTTGATATTATGGTAGCTATAGGAGGTATTTACCTCCAAGTGTAACCCTGACGAGAACAAAATATTCTGGGAAGCAAGAAGTAACCCTAAAGCATTGAACATAACCCTAGAAGACAAGTCGGCTCAAGGAAATAATTAATATTAAGTATTTAATTTCCAGAATGAGAAGTTGGCTCAGACAGCTCAGTAAACAGTATAAATACAAGTAGCCAGACCTCATTTCATACACACTGCTCAGAATTGCAGTTGGGAAGAAGTGCGCGCTACAGGAGCTGGGCTAGTGCACAAGTCTCGGGAGCAGTTGCAGCCGGCCGCTGCCACAATCTGGTTCCTTGGTTTAGGCTCGAACTTTCTGTTGGTTATGGTTGGACTTTCTTATCAGTCTTGGTTATTTTTATGCATTAGTTTTGGCTATTGGTTTTCTTCCGGAATCATTCTCTGTCAAGGTTAAGGTGTTTAGGGGTGGCTTCACCCTATGGTTGGGTGAAAATATTGATATATTGTCTATGGTTAAACGAGCACATCCATTACTTTCTAACAAGGCATTCCTTAGGGCATACTCATTCTCTCCAAGTTGCACTTTATTTAGTGTCGGAGGAATGGCCCAAATAGGTGAATGGTCCAGGCTAAAAAATCAGGACATTTATTCTTCTATGCTTGAGAAGAATAGTCCAGATAGCTCATGGTTGATGTTTTTCTTTCTGAGGGAAAATGTTCTTCCAGATCTCACAGATGTGAGTGGAAGAATGGCCCAGATGACTCAGTTTATAACATGATATTGTTTCTATGCACGTTGATATCAGATGATATGATTGTTATGGAGACTGTATGTCTCTGGACAGTAGATGTATGCTATTGTGGTGGATGTGTTCCACTGGTTGTGACTATGTGTCACTGATTAAGTAGTTGTGTGCTACTTGGTGTGGTAGTGTACCACTGGATTGTAGTTGTGTACTACTATGGATAGACATAGTTGTGTTATATTGAATGACATTGTTTTGATTTCCATGCAGACTATCAGTAGTGTCGAAAATAATTATCAACTAGATGGATAGTCACTGTGCTTGTGGATAGACATTCTCTAGGAAAATAATGGTCCAGATAGAACAGATTGTTGGTGGACAGGTACTCTCTCTGTGGAGAATGGTCCAGGTTGACAATTTGTTGACATGACATGGACTAGTATTTTCCTAAGGTACAGATTGTGGCCCGATTAGGAAAATGGTTCAAGACCGATATTTTCTAAGGCATATAGGTTGAGACAGATCTCTATAACTTGATTAGAAAATTTTCCTAGATTGACATTCCTATAGGAATGGTCTATGTAGTCCATGGATTTTAACATCCATTGGGATAGTCATTCTTCTAGGATGTATGTCCAGATTAGAAGAATGGTCCTTGTATCACTCTGTGGAGTGAGTGACTTATTCAGCATCAAGCCTGACTACTCAAATGGAGTATGGTTTCAAGAGATGATGTAGTTGATGCTATCAGATGATAGTGTTAATGGTGCTTATGATCAAATCATGAGATAGCATGTACGACTATGATGATGCTACCCGTTGAATGGTATGTTTGTGCTCAATACCATTGCCTTCAATACCTCACTAGCTAGGAGGGAGTGTTGATATTATGGTAGCTGCGGGAGAAATTTACCTCCACGTGTAACCCAAATGAGAATATAATATTCTGGGAAGAAAGAAGAAACCCTAAAGGATTGGATCTAACCCTAGAAGACAAGTCGACTAAATGAAATATTTAATATTAAGTGCTTTAGCCTCCAGAATGAGAAGTTGTCACAAACAGTTCAGGAAAAATAGTATAAATACAGGAAACCAGATCTCATTTGTCACCTCACCTCTCATCACTGCATAAGGCCAGTGGTGCGCAAGTTTGAAGAAGAGCTACAACTGCAACTGACAGATTTTGGTTTTGACTTAAGACTTTCTCTTGGTTATGGTTTGGATTTTTTGCTTGGACTTTTGGTTTTTCTTGCTTGGTGTGTTATCCTTGAAGAGAGGTGCGCTACCTTGATTGGCTATTAAGCCTAGGGTTTTCTTCTGGAATAATTCTCTGTCAGGGTTAAGGTGCTCGGGGGTGGCTTCAACCTTTGGTTGGGTGACAATATTGCTATATTGTCTATGGTTAAACGAGCACATCCATTACTTTCTAAGAGTTATCAATTGGGTCTAGATTGAGTGGTTGTGTGATGAAGTGTTATCCTCCCCACCCAAGTTTTGTTATTGTAAGTGACATGACAAAGCTTCAAGCTTCTACAGAATCTGGTTTACCATGGGTAGTATCCTCAAAATGAAAGAAAATACCCGGTGAGTTTCCACCAGAAATGCATTAGACAGAAAATTATAAAAAAAATAGTTAAAGTGGATATCACAAAGTAAATAAACCTTTGAGGAAATTAAACTAATGCCACTGCATTAGAGTTATCACACATAGAAGGCAAATTCATTGTCTGCATTGATGTATGGCTCAAGTATCACGGAGGTGTGTTGACCCAAAATAATAAGGTTTTCTCTTTTGAATCATGGAATTTAAAGACTTATAAACTACGCAACTTTCCTCGTGATCTAGAGTTGGATACATCAGTACATGCTTTACATAGACGAAAACACTATTTTTTGGGACGGTGATTCAAGTTGGGGTCAAATTATCAAAATATTAGTATACCTTTACTCAGTTCTATCCAAAGTAGTCAAATCCATACTTAGTTCAGTGAGCCCTTAACTTGTAGTTGACTTGAAATTTTTTTAAAATACATAAATTATTTAAAAACTGAAGGAAAATTCATTGTCTTCATTGATGTGTGACTCAAGTATGAATTCAAAAACTGAAGGCAAACTCATTGTTTGCATTGATGTGTGACACAAGTATGAGGTGCATTGACCCAAATAATAAAGTTGTCGCTTATGAATCATGGAATTTAAAGCCTTATGAACTACTGTGACTTTCCTAGTTATCTAGAGTTGGCTACAATATTACATGCTTACTAGAGTTGGATACAATAGTACATGCTTTATAGAAATGGAGATCACATTATTTTTTGGGAAGGTGATTCAAATTGGGGTCAAATTATCAAACGCTAAAGTTATACCTTTACTCATTGCCATCCAAAGTAGTCAAACTCAAACTCAACAATCCCTTAACCGAGTCAACTTGAAAACTTTTTAAAAATGCATAA
>ML777394.1:852670-883385 GCA_009831015.1 Picea engelmannii | reverse complement strand
TATATATATATATATATAATCCATGCACATCAATGTAAATATAAACAATTAGACACCAAATATGCAAGTTTGTTCATTTATATTGCATGTAAGTTGCAAATTGGAAAAATGACATCAAGGTACATAAATTATAAGCTTTGAGATAAATAAAGTTAAAGTTCTAAGAAAGTAATTGATATATTACAATATGATAAATAAATATTGAGGTTGTAAATATCCTCTAGAGTCCAAAAAATTGTCAATCTCTAATCTAATAAGTAAATACTAAATACTTTGTCACGAGTCATTGAGTCATTTTTAATCCTGAATCATCAACTAGAATTTAGAAAATGGGTGGAAAACATCAGATATGGATTCCAATCTGAAATCAGTTCCAAGTCAATGCCAGGTTAGTTCCAAATGCATGCTACAAAGGAGGGTTAACTTTTGCTTCAAAAACTAAGCACGGGATGCCTTTCTTCAACATCATTTGAAATGATGACTAATGGTTTAGCTTCTAGATTCTTCTTTGCTTCTAGGGCACTCAAACAAGTGTTTAGCTTCAAGAATCTTTTTTTCTTCTAGGGAACTCAAATAAGGGTTCTTGATGTCTCCCTTCTTATTTATGTTGGTTTTTGAGGGATTAAGTAGAATGGTAACATGTAAGAGAGAAGGCTCAATGAAGGGAATTAACATGAGAAACTCTTTATCTTTATATTATTTATTATTTGTAGATGATGTCATTCGATTTGGATTAGGATTAGTAAGAGAAGTTATAAAGTATAAGGAAATCTTGGAACTTTACCATGAAGCTACAAGAATGGAGGTGAATATCCATAAGTTCTCAATTCTAATCTATGTTCTTTAGGAAGAAGTAGAAAGACATTGTGTTGGGGTCTGTTAAGGCCAAAATTTACTTTAGTTTGATTGTTGGTTGAGGGAATCAAACTAGGCTTAATTCAAGGGTGGATATGTGCAGGTGCAGTTGTAGCTTGTGCGCAAGTTTCTGGGAAAGTGTGTGCTAGCCTCTGGGTGGGATTATTTGATTAGCTTGGTTTCTATTCTTGATTGGTGCATTAGCCTCTCTTGGCTATTGGATTGCTACCAGGATTCTCTTCTCTGTCAAGGTCAAGGTGCTCGGAGGGTGGCTTCGGCCTGTGGCTGGGTGACGAGGGTATCGTCAATGGTAAAACGGGCACAATATTCTATATTCTAACAGGTTATGGGCCCACACCCCCTTCAGTCAGCCTAAAACATTGGAAGGAAACATAGTCTCTAGATATTGAGCTCGTTGAGAAAATGCCGCTAGGGTTACTAGCAGGAGCAACTTCCAAAAACACTGCAGCTAGGGTTACTAGTAGAAGCAGTTGCATAAACCCTAAATCTCCGATCTGGCACCTTGTGATGGAGCATCTTGCCCAAGAAGAAGATATTCAAATGTGCCCTAAATCAGCGCACCTCTTGGCTCTCTCGAAAAACAGAAATGACAAAGTTGAAGTTTTGGATCAAAGCATGACCAGTTACCAGTTAACCGAAGACATGTGTGAAATAATCAGTCTTTCACATTACTCAGCACTTACTAGGACGATTGAAGATGATATGTGGATAATCGATAGTGGAGCTTCTAGTCACATCACGGGAGATCAAGCCAGACTCTCAAATCTAAATGAGAGAAAGACATCGTACAAAGTGGAGCTTGGAGACAAAAGCACTTACCCCGTCGAAGGATTTGGACAAGCCTCTGTCAAATTGGAATCAGGTATTCATGTTCACTTAAGCAATGTTTTATATGTACCTGGTTTAGAAAAGAATCTTGTATCGATATCATGTTTAGAAGACAAAGGAAACATAATAGCCTTCATGGATGGAAAAGTGTTATCATGGCATAAGAATTCCAGCGTAGAGGATACTAGGGTTATTGGAAGTCGTGAAGGAAATCTGTATAGACTACTAGAACAAAATGAAGAAGCTCTAGTACATGATGAAGTCAACCCTAATGAGGTTTGGCATAGAAGGTATGCTCATATCAATTACCAAGCATTACCTTTTCTTAGAAAAATGGTTGAAGGAATACCATAATTGAAATCTACACATGAAGGAATCTGCAAAGGATGTGCCCTTGGGAAGAATATCAAGAAACCATTCCAAGCAACAACAATAGATCTAAGGAAACCCTAGATCTAATACACTCAGATGTTTGTGGTCCAATGACAGTCAGATCTCTAGGAGGATCTCTTTACTACGTAATCTTCATAGATGACTATTCAATAAAGACATGGTTGTATCTATTGAAATCAAAAGATGAAGTATTCAGCAAGTTCCAAGAATTCAAGGCAAAAATAGAAAACCTTACAAACAAGAAGATCAAGACATTAAGAACAGATAATGGAGGAGAAAACACCTCCAAGGAGTTCATTGTATTCTGGAAATCGACAGGGATTAGGAGGGAGTTGTTTGTTCCTCATAATCCTCAACAAAACGATTTAGCGGAAAGAAAGAAAAGAGCTATCGAAGAGACGGTAAAAGCCTTATTGAATGATCAAGGTCTATCCATGTTCCTATGGGGAGAAGCAACAATGACGACAATATATGTACAGAACAGAAGCCTTCATCGTATATTGAAGGACATGACACCAAAAGAAGCATTCTCAGGTAAGAAACCTAACATAGAAAACTTAAGAATATTTGGATGTTCAGTTTACTCTCATATTCCCAAAGATAAAAGGAATAGACTAAAACCCTCAGGAAAGAAGGGGATATTCGTGGGATATAGTGATTCATCCAAAGCCTATAGAATATATATTCCAGAACAACACAAGATAGAAGTAAGCAGATATGTAACGTTCAATGAAAGGATGGCCTTTAGGAAATCCATCGAAGAAATTATAGAAGAAGAAGAACTTGAAGAACCAAATGAAGAAAACACAGAAAACGAAAATAATGAAAAAGATCAACTTGATCATCCTATGGAGCCATGTGAGAACATTGATTCAGATATCATACCAAAAACCAAGAAATGACCAGCTTGGCTTGAAGCTACTTTACAAGATGCAGAAAGAACCAAGGTTCTAGAAGGAACATCCAGGAAGAGTAAAAGACCGAAAAGATTCTCAAGTTATACAACATACATGACAAAGCTTCTAGATGAAGAACCTACCACATTTGCAGAAGCAGTCCAAAAGGGACAATGGAAAGAAGATATGGCAGAATAACATCAATCCATTATGAAAAATGAAGTATGGGAAATTGTACCCAGACCTAAAGAAAAATCAGTGGTAACCTCAAAATGGGTATACAATATCAAACATGCAGCATGCGAAAATGTGGATAAATACTAGGCAAGATTCGTGGCCAGAGGATTCTCCCAAAAGGAGGGAGAAGACTATGACAAAACCTTTTCTCTGGTGGCAAGGTATACCTCCATCAGAGCTATCATATCCCTTGCCGCTTCCATGGGATGGAATCTACACCAGATGGATGTAAAGACAACCTTCCTCAATGGAGCTATTGAAGAAGAAGTGTATATTGAACAACCTCAAGGATTCGAGGTACATTCCAGAGACACTCACGTTTGCAGATTGAAGAAAGCTCTATATGGACTCAAGCAAGATCCAAGGGCTTGGTACGCCAGAATGGACAATTATCTAGCAAGACTTAGTTTCTCAAAGAGTCATGCAGATCCAAACCTTTATTACAAAGTCGTGGATAATGCACCTGTGATTCTACTATTATATGTTGATGATCTATTCATAATAGGTGAAGAATCTCTAATTATCCAGTGCAAGAAGGAATTAGCTTCTGAATTTGATATGAAAGATCTAGGTCTCATGCATTACTACTTGGGACTAGAAGTATGGCAGAAGCGTGGTGAAGTATTCCTTGGACAAGGAAAGTACGCAATAAAGATCCTTCATAAATTTGGAATGATGGACTGCAAGTCCATGGACACTCCTATGAATGCAGATATAAGAAAAGTGAAAGTCCCAGATTCCGATCCAGTAGATCCATCTCTATATCAACAACTAATTGGATCATTGATGTATTTGGTAAATACTCAACCAGATATTTGCTTTTCTGTAAATACATTAAGTCCATTCCAGGTGGAACCTAGACAAGAGCATTGGATAGCTGCAAAGCATGTTCTAAGATATATTCATGGGACAATAAACTATGGCTTGAGATATACCACATCTAGTGATATCCAACTTCATGGATTTACATACTCTGATTGGGCAGGAAGTGCAAAAGACAACAAGAGTACTTCAGGTATGTGTTTCAGTTTGGGCTCCGCTATGATATCTTGGGGCAGCAGGAAACAGAAGTCTGTTGCACTCAGTACAACAGAAGTAGAGTATATGGCAGCGTGTGAAGCATGCACAGAAGCAATATGGCTAAAAAAGTTAATCTTCGATTTATTTGATGAGACTCCAGAATCGACCATAATATATTGTGATAATCAGAGTTGTATAAGATTATCAGAACATCCAGTGTTTCATGAAAGGTCGAAGCACATTGAGATCAAATACTACTTTATTCGAGATAAAGTCCAGGAAGGAGAGGTAAAGCTTGAGTATATCCCCACTGATGCGCAGACAACATACATCTTGACAAACCTCTATCTAGAATCAAGTTTGCATATTTCTGAGAGAAGATGGGGATCGTGGAAATAACTCCCTTAGCTAAAAGGGAAGATTCTCCAAGCTAGGAGAAGGTACAAAAAAATATTCTTGAAAACATTTATTTTTTTTATTTAAATGACTCTCCAGATTAGGAGGGAGCATTGAAAATATTATTTATCTTTGTAATTGAAAAATAGTCCAGATTGGACAGATTGTTTCCTGTTCGGAAAGTGGATAGAGATTTCTAATGGACAATGACTTCCCATTGTGGTTAACATGGGAGGTAGTTTGATTGTTGATGTATCATAGACAACGACTTCCCATTGTGGTTAACATGGGGAGTGGTATAGGGCAGTCTCTCTTCTTGACGGTTACTCAAGAAGACTGGCCCGCCTCGTCTGACAACAATTTCTCATTGTGGTTAACATGAGGAATGGTCTGTTTTGGAGGTTGATACAAAATAGTCTTTTCCTCTTGTGGTTAACGAAGGAAATGGTCCGGACAGTCATTCCTTAGGGTTATACATTCTCTCGAAGGCGCACTTTGATTAGTGTAGGAGGAATGGTCCAGGCTTAGCAATTAGGTACATAAATTCCTTAGGGTTATACATTCTACCCATGGCGCACTTTGATTAGTGTAGGAGGAATGGCCCAGGGTGGGGAATGGTCCAAACATTCCTTAGGGTTTATACATTCTGTCCAGGATGCACTTTGACTAGTGTAGGAAGAATGGCCCAAGGTGAGGAATGGTCTAGGGTTAGAAATCAGAAATAATCCTTCTTCCTTGTTTGAGAAGAATGGGGCAGATAGCGCATTGTTGATGTTCTATATCGAGGGCATATATTCTTTCATATCTCACAGACGTGAGTGAAAGATTGGCCTAGATGATTCAATTTATATCATAACATTGTTTCTATGCAGGTTGCTATTAGATGTTTGTTATGAAGAATATATGACAGTAGATGTAAACTATTATGGTGGATATGTTCCACTATTTGTAAGATGGATATTCTTTCAGAGCTCACAGATGTGAGTGAAAGATTGGCCCAGATGATTGTTATGGAGACTACCTGTCTCTAGACAGTAGAGACATACTACTGTGGTGGATTTGTTCCATTGTTTGTGACAATGTGTCACAGTTTGAGTAGTTTCATACTACCTTGAATAGACACAGGTGTGCTCTATCAATTAATATTGTACCAGTTGTCATAGGAGATTATCCAGTTGGATAATAATGATGGTGCTCATGTTGCTACCAGTTGAATGGTCTATTGTGCTCAAGACCATACCTCCCTAGCTAAGAGGGAGTGTTAATATTATGGTAGCTTCGGGAAGTATGAACCTCTATTGTGACCTATAACGAGACTAGAATCCTTCGGAAGGAAGCAAAGAAATGAAGGAAACCCTAGACAGGTTGTCGGCTGCAAAAACATATTTAATATGAATTTATTAATACCCAGAAGGAGAAGTCGGCCCCAGTTAAACTGCCCAGACTACTATAAATACAGGGTGCTAGTTCTCATTATTTACATCTCAACAGTTGCAGAGTGAATTGGATCTGCGCAGGTGCAGTTGCAGCTTGTGCGCAAGTTTCTGGGAAAGTGTGCGCTAGCCTCTGGGTGGGATTATCTGATTAGCTTTGTTTCTATTCTTTCTTGGTGCATTAGCCTCTCTTGGCTATTGGATTGCTACCAGGATTCTCTTCTTTGTCAAGGTCAATGTGCTTGGAGGGTGGCTTCGGCCTGTGGTTGGGTGACGAGGGTATCGTCAATGGTAAAACGAGCACAATCTTCTATATTTTAACAAATGTACCTGCAAAACACAAATCAAACGAGAACAATATGGTTTTGGGATGAGGATTAGATAACCTCACCCAAAACTAGCATAAAAATTAATTTGAAATGAAAGGTGAATGAAGCTACAGGAATGGAGGTGAACATCTGTAAGTTCTCAATTCTAAACTATGTTCTTTAGGAAGAAGTAGAAATACATTGTGTTGGGGTGTGTTAAGGTTAAACTTTACTTCAGGTAGATTGTAGGTTGAGGGAATCAAATTAGGCTTAATTCAAGGGTGGATCCTAAGGTCATGAATGATAACACCCCTCTCATTTTGCGCTGGTGCGTGCCAACCACAGGGAGGCTACCCTAGGGTGTGTTTCTTGATGGATGAAAATGTACCTCACCTAAAACTAGCATAAAAAATAATTTAAAATGAATTTTGGTGGAAAACCCTAAGCAGAGCAAACCAATAGAATGCAAAAAGAAAGAAATCAGCAAGAAAAAAACACTCCAATGGTGCCAAATCGACCCCCAGTGAAGGATGAGCTTTAAGAAGCCTGCAATTTGTTAGAAATCCAATACAAAAACAAGAATCTAGGCCAAAATCAACACACAAAACTCTTTATTCATGTCAAATCAAAGGAATGGCTCCATCACAGAGAAAATCCATGAACTGTTACAATAATCTCCAAGACTCTGAGAATCTGAAGCTAGAATGAGAGATAGAATATAATGAGAGAGTAGTAATGCTCCTGCAATAGAGTGATCAAACTGTAAATTGTGGCAAAATGTTGCATTGCATGAAGAATTTGACCTGATGTTTCCAAATTGGGCCAAAAAATAGCCAATATCCCTTGCTCGTGTGTTAATCTATCCATCTGCCATGTGTCAATGCATGAAAAACTTCTAAAATTGGCTAAGCGCACCTTTTCCAAGCAATCTGGCCAAATCTAGGGGCTATCTGAAGGAGAATGGAGGTCGAATGGGTCAAAACTGGTTAGGTATGGAGAAGTTGTGGCCAAAAAGGTAAGAGGGGCGCAACTCATGGAGAGAAATAGGGTGCATGAGTGATAGAATGGAAGGAAAAGGGAGAAAAGGAAAAAGTGGAAAGTGGGAAAGGAAAAAGATAAAAAATAAAGGCTAAAAGCTAAAGAAGAAAGCTAAAGCTAAAGTAGAAAGGAGACAACTCGCCCAATTTGACTTTTTGAATTGCTTTAGAATGCTTTATGACTTTGGGAAACTTCTTTATTTTATCCAGTTTTCATTTGGCAAGTGTTGGGCGCCTTAGTGGGCCCAGTTTTAGGAGGAAAAAGGACCCATATTTAGGCCTGTGGACCCCACATGGGTTGCCACCTCACCCTTCCATGTAATCACTTGTGCCACCTGATCTCCCAAAAAGCAAGTTGTCCAAATACCATCAAGTTTATACTCATTGGAAGCAGAATTGGACAAGGAGTAAGAATATGTTGTCAAATAATTGATGTGAGGGGTCAATAAGATCCTTAAGGGAAAGAAGTGTCCCATAATGTTGTAATTCTCTCATACTCAAACCTGGAACTGAAATCTCATCTTGTAATAACTTAGAAATCACTGAAAGAAGCTCTGAACTCAACACATGTAAGAAACCATACTCTAACTGACCAGAAAAATAATCATTGTGCCTGGAAGACCTATGAATGTTTGTCCTATGCTATCAAGAAGAACCTATGAATGCCAGCCTGAAAGGATAGACTAGCCCTTTGACCATCCAAATCTCAAGGGTGAGATTTTGGGGTCAACATGGTGTTTCCTTTTAATTCGATCCCCTTTGAAATTGGACTTGAACTCAACACGTGTAAGAAACCATCCTCTAACTGACCAGAACAATAATCATTGTGCCTGGAAGACCTATGAATGTTGGTCCTATGCTATCAAGATGAACCTCTGAATGCCAACCTGAAAGGATAGACTAGCCCTTTGACCATCCAAATCTCAAGGATGAGATTTTGGGGTCAACAGGGTGTTTCCTTTTAATTCGATCCCCTTTGAAATTGGACTTAAATACCTTGGGTTTTTCTTAAAACCAAATGATTATAGAATCAAAGACTAGTATTGGCTCTATGAAAAGCTTAAAGGGAGGGTGAAAAGTTGGTGTTATAGACAGTTAACTAAAGGAGGCTGATTGACTTTAGTTAAGTTAGTATTGGAGTGGATTTCAATTTATTGGCTATCTTTAGCCCACACTCCAAAAGGAATTTTGGAAAAATAAGGAAAGAATATTTTAGTTTCTTGTGGAAGAGTAAAATAAAACAAGAGGGCATTTATTTGGTAAAGTGGAAAAAACTTGCAAAGCCAGAAAAGATGGAGTTTGGGCTTGTAGAGTATACACATGTTTGGCCATGTGTTTGGATGCTAAAAGCGTGGGGATATTGTTGCAAAATGAAAGTATCTAAGGAAAGATTATGAATGAAAAATATCACTTCATGGAGAATAGAGGACTAGATCAGAAAGGAGATGAAGACAACCGGAGGAGCCTTTACAATATAGAAGCCTTTGTTGATTCCATTGACTAGAAAGTTGTTGGTGTTGAAGATAGGAAGAGGAAATAACGTGAAGATAGGACAGGATCCTTGGATGGGATGTGCAGCAACTTCTAGACTAGTTAAACATGTTAACGTCTCAAGGCCCATAGGTCCTAAACATGGAGTACCGAGAGGCAGACGACTTGAGGATGGCCCCTCTTTTCTTCAGTGCAGTCCATTTATCACTAGCAATAGTATCCATCCCATCAACCTGGTCTTGAAGTAGCAGTTGATATTTCTCTATGACGTAATGAGTTCGGGTATCATGGTATGTGTCACTCCAATTTTTGAAGCACTTGAATATGTTGTATTGAATCCTTCTTCAATTCATGATGTTTTCTTGGACATTATGCTCTTTTCCTCAGGGGTGACATGATTCCCTAATAAGTTGATTTCCCTTTAGGATGGGTTTCCATTGGGTGGATCTATGAAAAGTCATCGTCTGTCCCTTCATACTTACCACTTTCCATCTTTATTCCTTCCATCTCCCCTATCCTTGTTTAGGCATTGGGATTGGCTACGCTAGGAAGGGTTGTACCTTGCCTTGTGGGTATAAGGGGCTAAAGGCACATAGGGTAAAAGTAGCTGGCTAGAGTTAAAATCCAATGTTGAAACCTTTGAGATTCTTCGCCCAAGGATTCCAAGGAAAGCAGCAAAAATCTTCTCAGTAAGAATGGGGATCCCATAAGATACATAAACACTCAAGGTACTAGTTGATGGATAGCAGGTCTCATCACGAGTTGAACTATTATGACCATGGGCATGTAGCAGTATGACACTACCACCTATCTAGTCACCAAACCAAGGTAGTAGCTCTTGGTGGCATAGCCAAGAGAAAAGGGTTCTCATCACAAGACAACCTTCACATTTCCGTGAAATGTTTGTGGATAAAATTGTCGCCTTTGGTCATCAAGCCAGGACAATGGCCCTCAAATTTTCCCTTGAAGCACAAAAGAAAAAGATCAAAAGAACTAGAGCTAAGAATAAAAGGCAATGAATGGGCTAGGAAACAATTGCATTTATGATAAGGTGCAACTCGCCCTATAGAAAGGAACCCACAAGTAAGACTTACTTTCCCCTGTTATTACATGCACTCCATGCCCAAACACTTACCCCATGCCACCTCATACACTTACATGACTTGGATTATCCACCACATGGGAAACACTCCCAACTTAAGGGAGGTTATCCCAATAGGACACTCTGAAACCTTCTCCAAACCTAACTTGTCAAATTGCATAACATCTTTGAGCATTTCTCTGGGTTAAGAGGGGTTTGATGCACATGTTTCGGTAATTTAATTATTGGATGTGATTTACATGCTATGATCCTTGTGACTTATGAACCCTTGGAGAGGACGTACTTGTTATTATTGTAGGACCTTTCCCGGTGGACAAGCACACATGAGAGAATGATTAGCTTAGACCTTCATCAGGGCTTAAAGCCCACAGATGGATGTTGCAACCCCAACGAGGGGTAAGAAGACATTGAAGATTTGCACCGGGAAAAAAAAGGATGTTGCCTTTGGAGGCACCCTGGAAGACCTAGACCAAGGGGGATCTTGCTCTTCCACATGGACGTTGGCCCATAAGGGCCCTGGACATCACGATCATGACCCTGGACGTCATCCAGAGCTAGGGTTTTCATTTTGGAGTCAGTTATGAGCATATTCACACATGTGGGCATCATTTGGGGCCTCTAGAGGCCAAGCGCCCTACATTTTAGGCTCAACATTCCACCTTAGGGCCTCAACGTCACCCTAGAAGGGCATGACGCCATCCTTGGAGATGTCTTTAGGTGATAATTATTTTGTATTATGTCATAATTGGATTTTATTGTAAATTGGCCAGGTCAGACTTATCTTTTACCTAAAATTAATTAAGGGCCAAAGTTTTGTATAAATAAACATAAAGTACATTCATTTTTACATAACAATGGTCACTTGGAGAGAAGTGGACTGAAATTTGAGCCCTACTTAGGGTTTATTGGTTGAAATTAGGATGTGCACCTCTCTTGGAGTCTTCTACTTGCAACTTGGATCATTTTTGGTGAATTTGTTTGACAATCTTGGGTTACATGGCTTGATTATTCTTGGTGAAGTAAGTAAATATGAAATTGTCATTTAATTTTAATGGTTATGGTATATATTTTTATTCATGTTAAAGATTATGAAATTGCTTGCTTGACAAACCCTAGGAGTAAAGAACTTAAGATACTACTTCTTTTCTCTACATTTGTTAGACTTTGCTAAGGTGGTTAAGTTTGACAAGCTTCTAAAGCCCCAAGTGCTAGCACTTTATAAGCCTTGATCAATTGTTGTTGGATCTAAATATTTCTTTCAATTATGTAAGAAGGAGGAAATGGCTAGGGCCTAGAAGTGCCTACTCTCTAGTACCTCACCCCCCTAAAGATTGAATCTTAGAAGACTTAAGGTACTACTCTTCTAAGATTCATCCTTTACTTGGTTAAACATAATCATTTTGTTGCTTACTCCAAAAGAATGTTGTTGAACTTTTGAGTCCATAACCCCTCAAAGGCACTAGTCCTTACACTTCTTTTGTTCAGACATCACACCAACACTCAAACCTTAACCTTTCTAACTTTCACTAACCTAACCTAGACAACTAATTCACTTGTTGTTATAAATAACTGCTACATCCATCTTAATGCAACAGATTTTTTTCATAATCTACATTGAATGCTAGATAAACACTTCTAAAATTGCTTATGACATGTGATTATCATTCTTCCTATTAAATGCCATCTTTTCATTGTCTTTTCAAGCAATTTCGAGGCATATTCTTGTAGTTTTTATAAAATACTTATTTTTCTTGCAAACTTTCATTTTGCTGCCATTTTATATCAGCTAACATACATTTCAAAGGTTTATTGTCTTATTAAAGCACTAATATCATTTTGCACTTGAAACTGCTATATTTTTTCTTGTTGTCTTGTTTTGGGCAGGTACACTTCATCCATTTCATTTACTTCATCTCTTAATACATAAAGACCTTTTGACTTGAGAGGGGGGTATCTTTGCATCCTTGCTTTAGCTTCATCAACCCTTTAGGTCACCAGGGGCATCTCCCTTGGGGTAATCTTAACATACTCCTAAATAGAGAGAGGTTTCCTATTAAGGTGACAATGATAGGTCACCCCCTTGTTACGCCAATCTTGTCTCAGTTGCCTTGGGCTTTGGGCAAGTACATATTGCGCGATAACATTTTTGGCACTGTTGTCGAGGAACATAGAGTCAATTTTCCTCGAACGACACTTTTTCAGTAAGTCATTATCCAAAGCCTTCATTTCATAAAGCTTACCTGGAGACTCCACTGAGGGTGATCCCCTTATTCCTTTGATAATTTCAAGAAGATTATCTGGCGACTCCACTAAGTTCAGGGAGATATACCATTCCTCCCCGAGACTCTCCTATAGTAAAATCATTATTTGAAGGCAATATTCCCTTAAACACTATGTCTAACACTCAAACTCAGACCCTTAATCCAAATCATGCTAATAACCAAAAACAATGGTCATCCAAACTTTTTAAACCGTTAAACATGACAAATGTTCCAGGATACCCTCGACAAATGCCACCTAGGTATGAGAAGGGGCTGCCTAAGTTCACTGATAATGATGTAGTTAGCATCGAGGACCATATGTGTAGTTTATGGGCCTTTTTCCAACTTCATCCCATCAATGATGATGTTGAATATTTAGCAATGAAATTGTTCTCTTCTACCCTCTATGATGGCACTAGAAGATGGTATAACGATCTCCCTGACGCTAGTATTACATCTATGGATAAATTATAGGAAGAGTTCCTCAAAAGATGGAGTGTCAAGGAAGATTGTAACATGTTGCTAACAAGGATGAACAACATCACAAAGGTGGAGAATGAAATTGTTAGGGAATTTCATGATAAATTTGAAAGGCTAATACAACAGATCCCAACAACCCATCACCCTTCAAACAACTTTCTTCTCTTTCTTTACACCAAAACCTTTATAAGACAAATGGGTTTCCTTATCAGAGACAAAGATCCTAGAACAATCCAATAAGCCCACGAGATGGCTATGAAGATTGAAAATAACCTATCATCATCCAAAGTAGAACCTTTCTCTGCCCCAAGAGTCAAGATGGATGCCAAACCCAAAGTAGTCCACAATGTTGAGTTTGCTTCAAATATTGGCGCTAGCTTGGCAAAGCTACAATTGAATCTAGATGGAATGGTATAAACCCAAGACTTAAATGATGAATAGGATTGTCAATCTAGAAAGAGCCCAACAACAAGCTCCTAGACCTCCTTATAAGGGAAAATTCCAAAGGTGTGTTCAAGGTTTCAAGCTTAAGAATGATCAAGAGGTCCCTAATACTTTAGCCCCCACAAATGTGGTTGAGGAGAACTTGTGGTGCTTGTAATGCAGAGAATCACATTGGGAGCATGAATTCCCTCTAAATAATCCATGATCAAGTAAATATTATCAACCATACCATTGAGGAGTCACAATGTTGCCTTAATATCACACTTGAAGAACATGAAGATTGCATAAAGGAAACAACCAAGAGGGCTAGGATGGAGGTAATCAATAACCTTCATAAAGAGTCAAGAAAGAAGTTGAAAAAACAAGAATTCCAAGTGTATACTAGACAAAAATGGATGAACCAACCTCTCTCTACTGGACCTACAGCTTCACAACCAAAACCTCCACCTATGAATATACTCCTTCCCAAAAATTCTTCTAAGTCTAGCAAGATTGACTTAAATTTTGACTTGGAAAGTGCATTAGCCAAGATGCACGTAACCATCCCATTGAAGGAAGTTATCAAGGTTCCATCCATGAAAGAAAGGTTTGAAAAGTTTTTCAATGTGTTGGATGAACCACTAGACCCTCTGATTATGTTACAAGCAGAGCATTTTAGGGTTCAATATGATGGGGACCCACCCTTCTTTATGTCATTGATAGTAAATAACAAATGTCTCAACAACTGTATGCTTGAATCGAGAGCAGGTGCCAACATGATGTCTTTAAAAGCCATGGAGCAACTAAACCTAAGGGATACACGACCTTATAGGAATGTGTGCGGTTTTGAATCCAGATCCATACCCACTCATGGGGTAGTTGAGAATGTTGAAGTACACATTCGTAAATATCCTGATAGAGATATCCATATGGATATTGTGGTGGTAGATGTCCCTGATGTATGGGGGATGCTTTTGTCCAGGAAGTTTTCTGCAATGTTGGGTGGTACATTAGAGATGGATATAACTTATATCAACGTGCCTATGAAAAATGGGACAATTGCACGCCTTCCAAATATGCCAATGGCCAAGATCCATGTACAAGAGATTAACGATGGTACTAATATCAATGAAACACATGAACCAATTAAGGAAAAGCTTCTTGTATTTTCTCCAGAGGATTTTCCTTTCACCTTAGAGGAAGATTTTGATGAGATACAATGGTCAAAGAAACACGAGTATCAACAACTCTTAGATAAATATAAGGACAAAGAAGTTGGCTATGTCAAATTTCTAAAGAAAGGGGATGACGATATATTGATTAAACCAAGTCAACAAGAAGTCCTTTTAGTTGAATCCCACCATCCTCCCTCAAGACAATACACCAGGGTTATAGAGGGAACAAAAAAGTTTGAAGCAAAAGAATATCAAAAGGGATATACAGTATGGATGTGGGACACTAAGAAAGGTGAGATTAACAATGTTAAAGGGAATGCACAATTTTGGCTTGGACCTTTCAGAATCAGAATGAAATTGATCAACAATGCCTACTATTTGAATACGCTGGAAGGAAGAAAAAATAAATTACCAGTTAGTGGATGCCTCCTCAAGCCCCATCATGGGGCAGAGACTTGAATTCATAGGTAAGTACAGGTAAGTTAGACAGGTAGGCATTTTGCATCCATTGTACATACCATCTACGTATCATGTTAGCATAGTTGTAGTTGCATTTTCATATTTTATTATTTAATTATGTATATATGTATGCTCATGATCACATGTTAGATCAGAGATTCTCTTTATTTTATTATATCATATATGAACAAGGGGTGATATCACCACTCTAAGGATTACTAATATCCTTTGTTGATATTTAGCAAACACAGGTCATACCAATAATGCTGAGGTTTTTATGTGCTCTATGATGAGAACATGTTCTCGAGTTAGAGCCAGATGTTATCCCCTGCCCTAGGGATCACTAAGGAGATAACGTCTCAAGGACCAAAGGTCTTAGACATGAGGTACCGAGAGGCACATGACTTGAGCATGGCCCCAGAGGGCCCCTCTTTTCTTCAGTGTAGTTGGTCTTGCTCCATGACATAATGAGTTCAGGTATCATGGTATGTGTGACTCTGATTTTTGAAGCACTTGAATATGGTGTATTGAATCCTTCTTTGTTTCATCACATTTTCCTGGAAATTATGCTCTTTTCCTCGTTCATACCTGGAGGGGTGACATGGTGTCCTAGTAAGTTGATTTTCCTTTAGGATCGATTGCCACTGGGTGGATCTGTGAAAAGCCATCGTTCGTCCCTTCATACTTACCACTTTCCATCTTTATTCCTTACATCTCCCCTATCCTTGATTGGGCATTGGGATTGGCTACGCTAGGAAGGGTTGTACCTAACCTTATGGGAAGAAGGGGATAAAGGTGATCCAGGTGGATATCGGTGGCCACCCACCTTTTCTAGCTGGCTCAAAACAACTTTCTAGAAATTTTAATAATTTACTATTTTTAGCAGTTTTTCGGGTCTTGAACTTCCGGAGCCGTTTTGAGGCCCTAAACGACGTTTTTGGGGTATGTTGTGGTAAAAAACTTTCATTATGAAATTTTGTGCAACTATTGTAGTCCTCAGATAGATCTTTCCAATGGGCTATCATATGCCTAAAACGGAGATCATATGCAAAAATTACGACCCCGGGAAGTTGATGTACTGACTTACCCAAACGGGGCCCACATGACTTTTGGCGCTTCATCTCCTAGGGTTAGGTTTTTGGATGTTTAGGGTTTTTGAAACTCGTGTTTATTGTAAAAATCCCTTGAGAGCCTCATTGTAATCATCTTCTTACGAATGAGCGCAGCCGTCACATCTCTTCTCAGAGATAAGCCGCCACCATTCCAGCAAGCTTGTTTTCCGCTGCATTTTACAGTTTCAGCTTATTTCCTTATTGAATATAAAACCTGTTTCACTGTATCTCTATTATTCTGTGTTAAGCATCTGGTAATAATCTGTAGTCATTTCGTTTGCTCATAAAATCCGGATTAGTGGTATCAAAGCAGTCTGCTCCTTGTTGTCTTAATGCATGTCCCCAACGAGGTCGGAGTACAAAGATTTGGGTCTCGAGCTTGTTTCTCTTAAGGACAAAAGCTCTCGCACACCCAAGAGACCTCTCATGGAAGGAGAAAAGAAAGATGATGAGACAGGAGATCCTTTCAAACTTTTGATTGAGGAAGCCCTCATGCAACAGAGGAACGAGATGATGGATAATTTCGCGCAAATCCTTCGGCGACTACCAACAGGGGACGCATCTTCTTCGAGCGGAGGCACCGCCCCCTTCAAGGTACAAATAAACTTCAATATTCCTATATTTGAAGGTCAGATAGACGCAGATGCTGTAGACAAGTGGTTGAATCTACTAGAAGAGTATTTCTCTGTCCATAACTTTTCGAATAGAGAAAATATTATTTTTGTGCTCCTCAAAGTCGTTCCCCATGTCAATGATTGGTGGGAAACTTTCTGTGAGCAAAAGGAAACAGAGGAACCTTCATTATTTACAGTCATGACCACCTGGGAATCCTTCAGGGATGCTATTAAGGAACAATACTATACCCTGTTGGAAGTTATGACGACTTGTATACCAAATGGACCACACTGCGGCAAGAAAGAGACCAAGCAGTGCTAGATTTCACAAATATCTTCCATACCTTGCGCACCAAGTTGGGTATCAAAGATTCAGAGAGACATCTGGTGCTAAAGTATCACGGTGCTCTGCATAGATACATCTAAACCAAAATGGAATTTTTGGACATCTCATCCTTGGGTGCGGCCTACCGATATGTCGTCAAAATCGAGCAGAAGCTCAAACAAAAGACACAACAATTTGGGTCGGGGAACCCCTCACAACAAAATCCAGGAAAGGGCAGCCCCAACCCACAGAACAAAGGACAGAGCAAAGATGCAAAGTATCAGGACAACCAGTCCAAGCCACAAGCAAAGAAGGACACCGGAAAGACAAAAAAAGATACCGGGAAGTGGTGCGACTTCCATAAGAGCCCTTGGCATAACATTGTTGACTGTCGCTCAAAGAAGATGTTGGTGGCTGAAGTGAAAGCCTCTGAATCAGATGCGGGTTCTGACTCTGAGTCAGAACCAGAAAGGGGAAGACAGGTCATTGACACGGAACCCAGTGCCACCGTTGCTACCACCAAGCTCCAGCATGGTGAACCAGACGAGCCAGAAGAAGGAGAATGCCTCTTCCATTCCCAGATGTGGGTAAAAGGCACCCCACTGCACTTCATTGTTGATAGTGGTAGCCAGAAGAACCTCATATCAACAGAGGTCGTCAAGCGGCTAGCCCTGCCGACAACGCCGCACCCACAACCCTACACCATTGGATGGCTCCGCCAAGGAAGCGATCTCCACGTCAACCAACAGTATCGATTGTCGTACAACATCAAACCCTTCAAAGATGAGGTATTGTGTGATGTTGCTCCTCTCGAAGTTTGTGATGTTATTTTGGGCCAACCTTATTTATGGAAACGTTATGTTGTATATGAGTCTATGCCTCATAGTGTTATTATTACTTTGAATAGGAAATTGTACAGGATACTCGAGGTTGTCCCACCTAGTGCTATTTCCTTGATCTCTGCTAAGAAATGTAGGAAGGTCATCTCTCAGACGTAAAAGTTTGTCTTCTTTGTGATCCGCTCTTAGAATGAGAGAAAAATCATAGCCACATCCAGGGTATCTGTGGCTGACCTCTCCACACAGCAGAAGCAAGTAGATAAGGTCGTGGAAGAATACTCAGATATCTTATCCTCGCCTACCGGGGTACCTCTGCACTGCCAGGTCAAGCACCCCATCGATCTGACCCCTGACGCACCACTGCCCAATGGGCCAGTCTATCGCCGCTCTCTGTTAGAGAATGAGGAGATCAAGCGACAGATCCAAGAATTGCTCCACAAGGGGCACATCCGTCCTAGCTCATCACCTTGCAGGAGTCCAATCGTGTTGGTATAGAAGAAAGATGGAACCTGACGAATTTGCATTGATTATCGGGCTCTGAATAAAATCACAGTCAGAAACCGGTACCCGATTCCCTGAATCGACGACCTCCTTGATCAACTCATGGGGGCCAAATACTTCAGTAAGATTGATCTGAAGTCTGGCTACCACCAGGTCCCGATAGAATAGACAGATGTATGGAAGACCGCCTTCAAGTCAAAGGAAGGCCTTTTTGAATGGTTGGTCATGCCCTTTGGTCTAACAAACACTCCAACCACTCTCATGAGGATGATGGACGATAGCTCGCAACCATTCACCAATACTTTTGTAGTGGTGTATCTTGATGATGTTCTCATTTACAACAAGACTTGGGCCGAACACTTGCAGCATATTCAACAGGTTCTGCACACCCTGCGGCAGCACAAGCTATATGCCAACTTGGAAAAATGCTCCTTCGGCATGGACAAGGTCCATTACCTAGGCTACATCACTGATCAACATGGCGTACATGTGGATCCAACCAAGATCCAAGTCATCCGTGATTGGCCAGCCCCAACCACACTCACTAAGCTTCGAAGCTTCTTGGGCCTTGCCAATTTCTACCATAGGTTTGTGTTGGGATTCTCCCATATTGCATGTGCCCTCAGCTAAATAACCAGGGGTGGTGGTAAGGCGAAATTTTCATGGGGCCAGCCCCAACAACAAGCATTCGATGATTTGAAGCAACGCTTGTTCTCAGCCCCAGTACTTTCACTACCAGACCTGCAACAACCCTTTGAGATTGAGACAGATGCTTCAGACTATGTTGTGGGTGTCATTCTCACGCAGCACGGCCACCACGTGGCCTATCATAGTGCGACACTATCAGATGTTGTCCATAAGTACCCTACTTACGACAAAGAAATGTACTCCATTGTGCAAGCCTGCCGCCAGTGGAGACATTACATTCTTGGGAGGGAGACAGTCATCCACACTAATCATAAGCCACTGCAGTTCATGTAGACACAAGGAAAATTGCAGAATGACCACCATCAAAAGTGGTCCACATACTTGCAGCAATTCCATGTCAACATCAAGTATAAAATAGGAAGCACCAACCGTGTCGTTGATTGCCTTAGCAGACCACCAGTCGCGACACTCACCATAGTGCTAGACTCTTGCGGCCATGAGACCTTTGGATGGCCCCAACTCTATGAGACGGATCGGACTTCGCCACCACCTACCAAATGTTGGGTGCAAAGGCAGTTGTCGATAATTTCCATCTTCAGGATGGGTTGTTGTGTCGTCTGGGCCATATATGTGTTCCCTCAAGTGAGCAAGCGAAGTTGATCTGGGAAGCCCACTACATCCGGGTGGTAGGACACTTCGACGTCGAAAAGACAGTGGCGATGCTACAAAAACATTTCTACTGGCCAAAACTTCGACAAGAGGTCAGCAAGTATATCAGGTCTTGCACTGCTTGCTCTATTGCCAAACCAACAACTAAGAAATAGGGCCTGTACACCCCTCTTCCTACTCTTGACAGACCATGGGAATCCATCTCAATGGACTACATGTCGGGCCTTCCATCCACCAAGCGGGGAAATGACTGTGTTTTTGTGGTTGTCAATCGCTTTTCTAAGATGGCGATTCTGGTTGCTTGCAAGAAGAGAATCACAGCAAAAGCCATTGCCAAGCTCTTCTTTGAACGAGTCTGGGTACATTTTGGAATCCCACAAACCATCGTCTCAGATCGGGACAGTCGATTTCTTAGCACATTCTGGTCGAGCCTCTGGTCATTGCTGGACACCAAGCTCACCAAATCCATGACCTTCCACCCCTAGACAGATGGCCAAACCGAGGTCGTAATCGAATGATCGTGCATATCCTGTGCATGTATAATTCCAAGCACCCTCGCACATGGGATGAGAGTCTTCCCTATGTCTAGCATAGCTACAACCGAGCCCTGCATAACTCAACCAGACACAACCCATTTTAGGTGGGGTTGGGATTCCAACCATTGGGTCCCATAGATGTTGCACTTCCCCTTGCAGTCACCTCGACCGACTCCTATCCTGCTCCAACTAAGGCTGACAAAGCTACCCGATTCATTGAGAGGATCCATCACATCCGCCAACAGGTTTAAGATATCCTACAAAATTCTAATGACAAGTACAAGCAGTGCCATGATCAACATCGGGTTCCACATAAGTTTCAGGTGGGCGACAAAGTTTGGTGGAACTTGCAGAAAGAACGCCTTACAGGACCCCATCGGAAGCTTCACCCACTCCATTATGGGTCGTATACCATCACCAAGGCTGTGGGGAATAATGCTTTTGCGCTCAACATTCCTCCTTTCCTTGGCCTGCACCCAGTATTCAATGTGGACCTCCTTTGGCCTTATTTCCCACCATTATTGGACACCTCAGATGTAGCAGAACAACTGACACCAACAGAGCTCAACCCCGACTGCATACAACAAGCATCCAGTGATTAGATTGTGGACACACAGATCAAGGGCACTCGACATTAAATGATCCAACTTTATCGAGTCGTCAAAGCAGGGTAGCTCCTGCACCAAGGCAAGTGGCTCACCCGGGGCCAAATTCAGCTGAAATTTCCTCATCTGATTGGGGAAATCAATGCAATGGAGACGATTTCTTCCTAAGGATGGAGGATTGATTCAAGTGGATATCGGTGGCCACCAACCTTTTCCAGCTGGCTCAAAAAAACTTTCTAGAAATTTTAATTATTTACTATTTTTAGCGATTTTTCGGGTCCTGAACTTCCAGAGCCGTTTTGTGGCCCTAAACGACGTTTTTTGGGGTATGTTGCGGTTACAAAATTTCATCATGAAATTTTGTGCAACTGTTGTAGTCCTTGGATAGATCTTTCCAATGGACTATCATATGCCTAAAACGAAGATCGTATGAAAAAGTTACAACCACGGGAAGTTGATGCACTGACTTACCCAAACGGGGCCCACATGACTTTTGACACTTCATCTCCTAGGGTTAGGTTTTTGGATGTTTAGGGTTTTTGAAACTCGTGTTTATTGTAAAAATGCCTTGAGAACCTCATTGTAATCATCTTCTTGCGAATGAACACAATCATCACATCTCTTCTCAGAGATAAGCTGCCACCATTCTAGCAAACTTGTTTTCTGCTGCATTTTACAGTTTCAACTTATTTCCTTATTGAATAGAAAACCAATTTTACTATATCTTTGTTATTATGTGTTAAGCATCTGGTAATAATCTGTAGTCATTTCGTTCTTCTCATAAAATCCAGATCAAAAGGCCCAGAGGGTAAAAGTAGCTGGAAAGAGTTAAAAACCAATGTTGAAACTTTTGATATGCTTCGCCCAGGGATTCCAGAGAAAGCAATGAAAACCTTCTTAGTAATAAAAGGGAACCCATAAGATACATAAACACTCAAGGTACTAACTGATAGATAGGAAGTCTCATCACGCGCCGACCTATTATGACCATGGGCATGTAGTAGTATGACACTACCACATATCTAGTCACCAAGCAAGGGTAGTGGCTCTTGGTGGAATAACTAAGAGAAAGGGAGTCTCGTCACAAGCCAACCTTCTCATTTCCATGAAATATTTGTGGATAACATTGTCACCTTTGGTCATCAAGTCGAGACACTGACCCTTAGCTTTTCCCTTGAAGCATAAAAGCAAAAGATCAAAAGAACTAAAACTAAGAATAAAATGAAACAAATGGGCTAGGAAACAATTGCATCTATGACAAGGTGGAGCTCGTCGTCTACAAAGGCACCCATAGGTAAGACTTACATCCTCATGTTATTACATGCACCCCATGCCCAGACACTTACCCCATGCCACCTCATACACTTACATGACTTGGATTATCCCCCACCTGGGAAACGCCCCAAACTTAGGGGAGGTCAGCCCAATAGGACACTCTGAAACCTTCTCCAAACCTAACTTGTCAAATTGCATAACGTCTTTAAGCATTTGTCTGGGTTAAGGGGGGTTTGATGCACATGTTTGGGTAATTTAATTGTTGGATGTGATTTACATGCAATGATTCATGTGACTTATGAACCCCTGTGACTTATGTTGTTGTTGCAAGACCTTGCCCAGTGGACCTTCTTGAGGGCTTAAATCCCACAGATGGATGTTGCAACCCCAGCCAGCGGTAAGAAGAAACTGAAGATTTGCACCGGAAAAAAGAAGGAAGTTGCCTTTGGAGGCACCCTGGCAGACCTAGACCCATGGGGATCTTGCTCTTCCACATGGACATTGTCCCTTGAGGGCCCTAGATGTCACCATCATGACCTTGGACGTCATCCAAAGCTAGGGTTTTTTTTATTTTGGAGGCAGTTATGACCCTGGTGTCACCTGTGAGTATCATCTAGGGCCTCTAGAAGCCAAGCGCCCTACATTTTAGGCTCAACATTCCACCTTAGGGCCTCAACGTCACCCTAGAAGGGCATGACATCATCCTTGGAGATGTCTTTAGGTGTTAACTATTTTGTATTATGTCATAATTGGATTTTATCATAAATTTCCCATGTTGACCTTAATTTTGACCTAAAATTAATTAAGGGTCAAAGTTTTGTATAAATAAACATAAAGTACATTCATTTTTACATAACAATTCTCACTTGGAGATAAGTGGACTGAAATTTGTGCCCTGCTTAGGGTTTATTGGCTGAAATTGTGATGTGCATCTCTCTTGGAGTCTACCACTTGCAACTTGGATCATTTTTGGTAAAGTTGTTTGGCAATATAGGGTTTCATGGCTTGATTATTCTTGGTGAAGTAAGTAAATATGCAATTGTCATTTGATTTTAATGGTTATGGTATATTTTCTTATTCATGTTAAAGATTATGAAATTACTTGCTTGACAAACCCTAGGAGTAAATAACTTAAGATACTACTTCTTTGCTCTACATTTGTTAGACTTTGCTAAGGTGGTTAACTTTGACAAGCTTCTAAAGCGCTAAGTGCTAGCACTTTAGAATCCTTGATCAATTGTTGTTGGATCTAAATATTTATTTCAATTATCTAGGAAGGAGGAAACTGCTAGGGCCTAGAAGTGCCTACTCTCTAGTACCTCACCTCCCTAAAGATTGAATCTTAGAAGACTTAAGGTACTACTCTTCTAAGGTTCATCCTTTACTTGGATAAACGTAATCATTTTTTTGCTTACTCCAAATGAATGTTGTTGAACTTTTGACTTCATAACCCCTCAAAGGCGCTAGTCCTTACACTTGTTTTGTTGAGAGATCAAACCAACACTCAAACCTTAACCTTTATAGCTTCCACTAACTAGAACTAACACTAACCTAGACTAGACAACTAATTTACGTGTTACTGTTATAAATCACTGCTACAACCATCTTAATGCAACAAATTTTCTGCATAATCTACATTGAATGCTAGCTAAACACTTATAAAGTTGATTATGACATGTGATTATCATTTTGCCTAGTAAATGTCATATTTTCATTGTCTTTTCAAGCAATTTCGAGGCATATTTCTTGCAGTTGTTATAAAATACCTCATGTGGTTGTAAACTTTCATTTTTATATCATCTAGCATACATTTCAAAGGTTTATTGTCTTATTGATGCACTAATATCATTTTGCACTTGAAGCTTCCATATTTTTTCTTGTTGTCTTGTTCTGGGTAGGTACACTTCATCCATTACATTTGCTTCATCTCTTAAGAAAGTGAGAGGGGGGTATCTTTGAATCCTTGTTTTAGCTTCATTGGCGATTTAAGTCACTAGGGATGTCTCCCTTGAATTAATCTTAACATACTCGTAAACAGAAAGGGGTTTCCTATTAAGGTGACAGTCATAGGTCACCCCCTTGTTACGCCAATCTTGTCTCACTTGCCTTGGGCTTTGGGCAACTACAGATTGTGTGATAACAAAACCTTTTATACAAAATCTATTGAAAGAATTTCAATTGACTAGGAAGTTGTCGGTGTGGAAGATAGGAAGAGGAAATAAAGTGAAGATAGGATAGTATCCTTGGATGGGATGTGTAGGAACTTTTAGACTAATTAAAACTTTTATACAAACTCTACATAAGCTAGAGATATACAGTATTGTTGATTCTGCAGATGAAGGCAATACTTCTATATGAAACCAAGGATGGGAAACAATTTTTCATCTAGACAATCAAGGGGAACTAGTATTTCAGCTATACATTTAAGGGGAACTAGGAGAAGAATGACACCAAAATATCTTCAAACTAAAACAACAATGCTATCAAATTAAAAGATGAAGATGATGTTATTATTGGGTCAAAAGATAAATCCTTGGAAAATTACATATCAAAAGAGGGATATGAGGTTAGGACAGAAAATAAGGAAGTTGGAGAAAGGGAGTGGTGGTGGAAATCCATTTGGAAGCTGAAATTCCCATTAAAAATAAGGATGTTTTTATGTTTGGCCTTATCTAACAAATTTCTAGCTTGGGAAAATTGAAATATGAGGAAATCGCAAGGTCCTAGTAGGTGCATTCTATGCAAACTGAATGAAGAATTGATTTTTCATCCTTTTGTGCATCGTCCTTTCTCAAAAGAAGTGTGGTTGAAGCTTTGGAATTTGACTAAGGGAAAAGGATATGGGATGGAGAAAACATTTTTGAATGCTCTAACAGATAGTACAGATCATAGGGATTTCCATGTACTGTAGTATGGGCAATGGCTAGCCAGAAATGAAATGGCATTTGAAGATAAAGAAATATTGCCAAAATTTAGGTGAGCCACTAGGTGCGATATGCCTATGAGGGTATCTAGAAGCCTATGTCATTAAAGAATCCACGATAAATAAAATCTCCAATTATAGATCAATCTATGCCTTGGGGTTTACTTTGGTGGTACATGCCAAGGCTCTCCAGGTAACTGTGGTACTGGAGGTATTCTATACATTTCAGAAAAATAGTTCGTTGCATTTAAATAAGCTTGTGGACAAGGCACAAATAATAGGGCTTAGTTATTTGATTCATAATAATAGGGCTTAGTTATTTGATTCATGGCTGTATTCTATACATTTCAGAAAAAAACATTTCTTTGCATTTAAATCAGCTTCAGCTTGTGGACAAGGCACAATTAATAGGGTTAGTTATTTGATTCATGGCCGTTACTAAAAAAAAATGCATCAGATAGATTCAAATTCTAGGTAATTCAAAGCTTATTAATAATTATTGATGGGGCAAATCGAATGAACAAAACATAAAAATTGATACTTCTTATAAATTACAATTATAAAGAAGAAGAGGGAGGAAACCTATCTAAGGTATGTCTTGAGAGAATTAAATGAAAAGGCTTATTATAAGGTATTTAAGAAATCGTTATCCCTTCAAGAAGGGTAGTTGGTCTTAACAAAAACTTTGGGAGAAGTTTATGTTCCCGAAGCAGTGCTTACCCCCATACTAAAGGACTAAGCTTATAAGCTACCTAAGGAATAATTATCCCTTCAAGAAGGGTAGTTGGTCTTAAAATTTTTTTTTAAAAAGTTTATGTTCCTGAAGCAGTGTTTATCTATACTGAAGGACTGTGGAAAGTGGAAAATCTTTTTGGTTTTGAAAAGTAATGTTGCTGTCAGAACTATGTAGTAGAGCTCACTAGCTCTTAGCTGTAATTTTCTGAAGGACTGTGGAAAGTGGAAAATCTTTCTGGTTTTGAAAAGTAATGTTGTTGTTAGAACTATGTAGCAGAGCTCACTAGCTCTTAGCTGTAATTTTCATTTTCGTTTAGCCATTTTTTGCCAACACCATTTTGGATGACTGTATAAACACATTTTTTTTTATATAGTTTTAAGTTTAGCAAATATAAGGCACTTTACTATATATTTTGTTTGCTTCCTGAATATCAAATATATATAATTTTTCATGGAATAAAAAGAATGATAAGCTTCTATTTAAACATTTACATTCTTTTTTTCCAGAAAAGAAATTTCTATGTAGTAGAGCTCACTAGCTCTTCGCTGTAATTTTCGTTTAGGCATTTTGGATGACTGTATAAATAGTTTTTTTTTAATAGTTTTAAATTCAGTAAATATAAGGCACTTTGCTATATATTTTGTTTGCTTCCTCAATATCAAATATATGTTATTTTTCATGGAATAAAAAAATATGATAAGCTTCTATTTAAACATTTACATTTTTTCAGAAAAAGAAATTTTAAAGGCTTGTGTTCTAAAATATGATCTTGCAAGTCCTTTATTAATGCTAATAAATAACTTAACAATTAATGTTAATCTTTGACATTTATGAGGATTTGAGTTTAATCTGACTGCACAGTCCTGTTGTACCAGGGTGTTGGCATGGGTACATCCACATACCCGGTTTAGTTTTTTGGGAAAGGAAAGGTAAAAACATTTCAAATTTAGTTGGTCTTCTTAGAAAGAGGGAAAAAAGCTCATTTATAAAAAAGCAAGAGAAATAAACACCACTCACAATGGGAATAGAAGACTCAAATCAGAAGGCTAAAATAACATAAACCTGCCATGCGAATAAAATCAGACGGCTAAAACAACATAAACCTGCCATGCAAATAAATAAGAATATGTTTGGCAATGAACCCACTGCCAATAACTCTGACTATCTATAAGCTCTGTATGAACTCAATTTACACATACACACTCTCCAGTTCCTTAATGAAGATTTCTCTAAAAGCAATGGTCTCATCTCACTCCGGTATTTCTGGCTATCTATAAGCTCTGTATGAACTCAATTTACACACACACTATCTCCAGTTCCTTAATGAAGATTTCTCTTAAAACAATGGTCTCATCTCACTCCGGTATGAATGGAAGAAAAAATTACATTACAAAATATGTTCCACCTTCCAGAGCCATCAATTTGAACACGGGTTTTCTTCTATTACTAAAATATAGGGTTTTAAAAAATGTAATATATATTACAGCTGGTACTATAAGTATATATTTATAGAGCAAGTTTAATAGCTATATTTATGTCTTTGCTAAAAAAAAAAACATCATTCTATAATAGTATAACCACATGACATTTCTAAGCCTGCGTAACTACTCCATTTTTATGTTATATCATATAACATATATGTTATAACATTTTTAAGCCTGTGTAACTATTCCATTTTTTTTCAGCAATATATCAATTAGTCAAATTGGTATAAAATGCTTCTCACAGATTTGTCAACTATATTAAATACAAATCCCCCAATCCCTCTAAAGTAGCGTCTCAAATGAACTTGAATACAAACAACCTTCAACTGTGAAAAAATGCACATTTATATTTTATCAGATTATAGATCCAGGGATATAAGAACATTTAATTAAGCCGAAAGGCGTATACCTATTGGCAATGGGCACTATTAATGACCTTTTAATCTAAAATTCTAATCTGATGGCTAATAATTGAAGATGTTGGCATATTCTTAGTCGTCCTCCCAAATCAATGAATGTGATTTGTTCTTCATAACTTCCTTGTATTTTTAAATGCATCCTTTAGCCTGTTTACTTTTTAACATTTACCTAATCATATTAAGAAATTACTGTAACATCATATAATTGACAAGTTTGGATTATTAACGGGCACTACTTCATCTTCCTTCTCAGCTGTTCAACTTCCTTCTCAGCTGTCAGTGCATCTCAGTTGTCCGCGTTTCATATTCGATTTGCCACAGAGGTCGCTTAGGTCGCGTACATATTCGAAAAAGAAACAGATTATGATGGATGAAGTATTCGAAATTGAAAATCTGGTAAATTTGCAAGAAATCAGAAAAATGACTTTTGGTGAAATTGAAGGTTGTTTTGGCTCTCCACCATTCTGATCTGCAAGTTGGTGACAACCAATGCTCGTCCATGTTGATGGAGAGAATCAATGCACCAGCGATCCTTGTGTGGTCAGTCGTTTGGAGGTTCGATAAACCTGAAACGTACAATCCCTTGATCAGGAGCTGCTCGATCAAGAAAAAGGGAGAAATCAAGACTGGGTGTGTCAGGAAGGTGAAAGTCACGACGGGACTACCAGCCAAGAACAGCGTGGAATGCCTCGAGATTTTGGACGCGCAGAATCACGTTCTCAGCTTCAAGATCATGGGAGTAGATCATCGCCTTCGTGATTATCGATCTGCGATATCATTGAATGAATTTGTAAGAGACGGACGCGCTTGGACTGCTATTGCGGAATCTTATGTTGCAGATATTCCAGAGGGGGATTGTAAAGAAGAGACCTGTATGTTCATTGATACTATTGTCATATGCAATCCCTATCAGGACAAGACTTTTAGATGTAAAAACTGAATATTCGAGATTAGGTTTTCAAAATTTCTTAACTTTTTTTTATATAACCTATACTATTTAAACTAAAATGCAATTTAATGTTCATAACTTCTTTCCTTGCATTTATAAATTATATTTCTAGATTATTTACATTTATAAATTATATTTCTAGATTATTATTATTTGGCCAGATTAAAGCCAAACATCTACCAAAATCGGATGAACAATGTAAGTTCAACAATTCATTATTATTTGTTTTCAAAAGATCTTCATAAACTCTCGAATCCACACATTAACTTGTGTCTTTCATGAATTTGGTATAAGGCATAGGCTACACTGCACCTGAATATGCATGGCAGTTAACTGAAAAGGATGAAAGGGATCGTGGTTCTTGAGATAGTAAGCCGGAGAAAGTGTGTGGACGCAAGACTGTCTGTCTCTCTTCAGCTTTTTCTCGAATGGGTGAGTCTCTGTTTTGATAAAAACAACTTCAGTTTGATCATTATATCAAGAAGGTCTTTTATTATGCATGAAATATTCAAATAATACCTTTCGGCTATATCAAGAAGGTCTTTTATTATGCATGAAATATTCAAATGATACCTTTCGGCGTTCTCAGCCGCGAATTAGCGGCTGTGCTAGTATTAACTCTAGCTGATGTATTAAGGAATTTTTCCACACATTTGAACTAGGATATATGATCTCTCAATCTTTCAAAACAAATTTGAAGTCCTTTAATTTTACAAACCCTAGTTTCGATCTGCCAACGCTGGAAGAACCTTCTCTCCCAGCTATCCTAGAAAGCAGGAAGAAAAAGCAGCCAAATTCATGGGATGGCATTCGAGCTCTCTCTTGTCAGTGTGATCTGCGGGGATGCTAGTCACGGGTTATACTGGGGATGTTATTCGTCGCGGGTATCACGGCGGGTAAGGAATTTGCCCACACATTTGAACTAACCCTAGTTTCGATGTATTAAGGAATTTGCCCACACATTTGAACTAGGCTATATGATCTTTCAAAACAAATTTGAAGTCCTTTAATTTTACAAACCCTAGTTTCGATGTATTAAGGAATTTGCCCACACATTTGAACTAGGATATATGATCTCTCAATCTTTCAAAACAATATTTAAGTCCATTAATTTTACAAACCTTGGTTTCTTAAAAAACATAGCAATCAACTAAACCGAACTAAACCCTAGTTTTTAACATGAGGAATATTGTTTGAGAAATATTTCGTTACCTGGTCTTTTCAGTCATCACTCAAACTCCACGGCGAGTTGCAAATCATTAAATCAACCCCATTAGAACCGCAAATATGGAAAAAAAATCATACCCATAGAGATTTTACTCTCGCGTTACAAAACCAGACCCAATACACGGCATTAGATGAAATATATAGCATTAAAATGAAATAAGAGAAACAAGCCCATAAACCCATTAACAGAAATTCAAAAGGACCAAACAAAAAAAAACGGCAAGCATAACTGGAAACACAATAGCCAAATGAAAAGGAAATTAAAAAGTGCAGGAATAATCACTAAAAAAAAAAGGGCAGAGTGCAAATCGAAAAAAGCATAAAAAATGGTTACAGCAATTCACACATTACCAGGACAAAGGCAGCAAGCGTCCAACGGCTAGATGCATTAAACTTTTGAACCGTTTGAAGAGGTGCAGCATACAGACAAAAGTGCGGTTGGCAGATGCAGACAAGAGTTGGAACCTTCCAAAGACAGAGATCGTGGTTTTATTCTCCATGGGGACTGCGTTACATTCTAACGTTAGGTTTTAGCCAACTTTCCATTTACTAAACAAGTTTCCTAAACAGATTTCTAACTTTACTTTAGATGGCGAATTTCTAACTTTACTTTAGATGGCTAACTCTCCATTGAGTTAAAAAAACTCTGAATCAGGCAGAACTTATAAACCTACATCATATAGCCTTTCATACTATAAATTTTCGTATGAGGTGCAAAGAAATTGCGAAAAAGAGTTATTCTAAAAATTAACAATTAGAAATATCAAGTGTAGTTTTTAGTTTTTGGTCATTTTCAATATTATTGAGAGCAATCCTGGTGTTCATTTTTGTATGAGGTGCAAAGACATTGCAAAAAGAGTTATTCTAAAAATTAACAATTAGAAATATAAAGTGCAGTTATTAGAAATATAAAGTGTAGTTTTTAGTTTTTGGTCAATTTCAATATTATTGAGAGCAATCGTAGTGTTCATGCTGCTTAGATGAAGGAGAGAGTAAGTTCCACGTTAGGATAATAAGAAGAGGGTGTTAGGGTTGTGT
>ML777394.1:823715-852444 GCA_009831015.1 Picea engelmannii | reverse complement strand
TGACAAATGGAAAGTAAACAAGTAACGGGTGTGAAAAAGTCTTATCAGGTTGTTCAACGATAACCCATGGACAGATTGTCATAATCAATTTTTTCAACTTGGAACAATTTATTCAATAATTTGGGAGTAAAGCAACAAGTGGACAAGGTCAATCTTTTTTTAATTATTGTAGCATGTCTAACATGACGCAATTCAAAAGTACATTTAAAATACCTAGTATCATTCTAATGAGTATTGTTGGGTTTTCCCTAAGTTGAATTAAAAACAATTGCAACGCTTTATTAAATAGGAATGATAATTTATTTATAAGGTCATGAAGAAAAAACAACTTGTTGAATTGGCTAACTTAAATAATTCAATGGGACAAGGAACATTTTAATTGAGACTTTAAAAAAAATATGTTATGTACGTATTAAAAAAAGTGTCATAACTTCATAGAAGGCCTCCACTGTTCATGAAGCAAAAACGATTAACAACAACACTTTTAGATCGTAAACTCCATTGTTCCCTTTCAACCACATACCATGTTTTCAATTCATTCAATCTAAAATATCACAATTATCACTTTTTGTGTGGGTTGGGTGCCACGTAAATGAAGCACCTATGTTGTTGTTGTGTTGACCCTCCTTGAGCTCCTCATGTAGTGGTAAAAGGATGAAGAGAAGAAAAAAGTGTGGATTGTAATGATGTGAAACTAACCAAAGCAACCATTTGCATTTGCTCAAAGTTGGTGCACGCCACATACATTGTGATAAAGGACATCGTATATGATGGAGCAAGATTGTGTATTTTCTTTACAACCATTGATCTATATCCACCTCTCTATGTTTAGACGAACCTCTATGTTTATATTACTTGAAGGACTATTGATGGTCCATCTACAAGCTACAAGTTTCTTGGAAATTGACTTCAGGAACACACTACCATAAGAAGTGTACAATCGAACGATGACCTAAGTTGCAATAGTATGGGGCCATTTATCGTTACCACATCACATTTGAGGTACTCATTTTTTTATTTCCCATTATGAACAAATCAATTACTTTCTCTAAATAAAATAGTGGAGCCTCATACTTCCTTTCAATTACTCATTCTAAATAAAATAGTGGAGCCCCAAACTTCCTTTCCTTTTTTGAAGAAATAAATCAATATTGTCTTTGTTGGGCCAGTGGTGGATTCCATTGGGAATATTCGTGAGACAATGGGGCCGAATGAATTAAGTCAAGTAGTGTAGGTTACCCAACTGACTAGGGATGGCCCCCAAAATTAGTAAGCAGATATTTTCACTGTTGGTTCTTGAATTGGATTGGGACTAGGGTTTTTATATCCCCAACTAATTGATTTCAACCTATTTTGTAGGTGACCACACCTTGATAACCTCCCACACCATAGGCCCATTTACCTCATCACTGGCATCAAAATCTACAACAATTGAATGTTCAATATATGAGTCTCCTATCATCAACATCCAAATAAATCTATAACACACATAGAATTGTTTCCATAGCTGATGATCATGTTCGATGCAATTCTCTTGAGTTGGTGATACCATTGATATAGTTTGCCCCGACCATTTCTCTGTAATTGTCACTGTTGGTGCTAGTGTTGTTCAAGTATATGCCCATTATGTTAATGTCAACGATGTTGGACAATATGGATAATTTTCCAATATATGCCACCTTCGAGCCCCAAACAGAATCAATATATTTGGTTGTTTCAACTCGTTGTTGCGAATACTTCTTATGCTATTCCATTTGTTGATGCCCGACCCATTTTTACACCAACCCAATAGAAGATGTGGCCTCATGCACAAATTCAGCACTTGAGCTCACATGGAGGACCAACAACAACTTCAAGAACATTGAGGTAATCTATATTCGATCACTAGTGCTTCCAGGATCTATCATCACCGTGATGCAAATGCTCACTGAGGCCCTCGAGATGTTCATCGAGTCGGGGAGCACCAAGCCACTATTGCTCTGCCAACTGATCATTATTATGGTCAGAACATAAAATGGAAAATGCAAAAATAGATGAAGAACATATATCATTTTTCCATCGACCGGGTAAACAAGTTGGGTGAAGTTTGTTTTCATATAACAAATGCCTTGCAACTTAAAAATCCAAAATCCAAATGTTAATATTTATTCCTCACAAGTGCATTTCTCTTTATGTACAATTTAACTTTTCATCGATAGATTTTTTATGCATCTTCTTGCCATGCTCATGAAATGAAAAGTGGAGGGAAATGTTGGGATATGTAACTCCCACTTGTCTTTTGTGTGATCACATTTAATTATTGAGTTTATTGGTCATTATTATGTAGAGTTCTAGTCTCTACTAGGAGTATGTTCCTAGTTTTGAGGAGGTTGTTGATGCCTAGTTGTTTTGAGATATTCTCTCCAACTAGCTAGCACAATTTTGAGTTTTTGTTATTATTTCTACTCTCCCTCTCACATTTCCCAATATGGTATCAAAGAGGGATTGGGCTTGACTCCCTCACGGGAGGGCCCAGGGAAATGGAAGGGAAATGAAAATGTAGGAGAGTAGAGTAGATTGTTGAGAGTGGATTGTTGTTATTTTTTTGTAGTAGATTCTTTAGATTTTTTTGTCCATCGAATCGATCTAGTGAAGAAGAAACCGCTAGGGTTGATTAGAGCTTCTAGAACATTCTAGGATGGAATGTATGGAAGGAGGCAGTTTGTACGTGTGAGGATGGTACAAAGGTGAGTTAAAAAGCAAGGCCGAAAAAAATATTTCTTGAAATTCGTAGAAATGAATAGTAAAAACTGTGTGCAAATGGAAAGATTAAATGTATAAAATATGCTCAGTTGTAAGTGCATTGAGGTCGAGAGTACTACCTTCATTTTGTCGGACCCTGATGACTAGACTTGCCAGGTTCCACTTCCCCTAAATTTATCCTGCAACTAAGGTAGGGATACCAAATGGTTGACTAATGCAAAGAATGTTAAGTCGAACCATCATTCACAACAATCGAAGCAGTGAATGTGGAGCCAAACATAGCAGAACCAAACACCTTCAACTCGTAGAGAATAATATGGCTGGTGACATCGCATTATTTTGGAGCCGAGGTCCATGGTGAAGGAATTGATTAAGACGTTGAACGATATTCTAGCCACATGCCTTTCGTCGACTGTATGATGTATGGAAAGAATCCCAAGGATGTGCAGACCGAGATCAATGCAAGAAAGTTTTTTTTTTTGAGGTTTAAGAAAGTTGAAAACTAGAAGAAGGCATCTTGTGAATTTCAACTCATACCCTAGGGATTTTGAGACATTTTACTCTTCATTGAAGACTTTGAGTATTTGTATAATATATGTATGCGTTGATCCACTAAATGGCTCAAAGAATTTGTTTGAATAAAAATTATTGTTTGACATCATGAATAGTGGAGAGGAAGATGTCTATTCTGATTCGAAAATCTTTGTCTATGTGGATTGTTCATTGTTTAAATTCCTTGGGAATTGGACCAATAAGGAAGGACGTCAACCTTCCTTATGAAGCGCACAACATATTACAAGTCGTCTGCAGCAAGCAAGGCGAGAAGGAGAAGTAATTCTATAATAGTTTTCTTATTGTTGTTAGCGCCCGCCAATCTTTTATTTTTATAAAGCATTCGCTAGTCTAAGTAAATAATGGTGATGTCTATTTTAGTGAATAGTTAGTTGTGTCAGTAAGCGCTGTGAGAAATTTCTCTTTCCAATCTGATTGCGTAGAAAAATGCAGAAGAATAAAGCGACATTTACCATTTTTGGAAGATCACCTTGATTATTTAAGAAGCGATTCAATCCTCTAATATATTTGATGAAGTTTTGGGAATCCTGCATTATTCAGTTTCTTGTGTAATCTTGCATTTTTGTTTTTGCTGAGAGGAGTGAGAGAACCATCTTGCATTCTCATTTTTGTTGTTAGGTGAGGGTTGAGAGAGTGAATGTGCACCAAGAGGAACTGGTGAACATCCCTTACCATGCTCAATGAATAAGCAAGACGTCATTTTCAATTTTCAGTTGTGAACAATGTAGATAAGAGGAAATATGCCTATCTCCAACAAGAGCGTAATAAGAAAGACGTCATTTTTCATTTTTCAGTGGTGGACAACGTAGATAAGAGGCAATACGCCTATCTCCAGCAAGAATGTTGCCTTCTTCCTATTTGCACCATTCTCCCAATTCGTTTTTAATCTTCTGAGTGCCTCCTTTTTATTTTAGATCTCTTGGAGCGTGCATTCTGAGAGATAACATGCCTCCATTGTGAAAGATTCCCACGCATAGTCAGATCAATTAGTATCAGAGCGTGTTCTGTCATTGGGACCAAAAATTCATCCACCAGGTTCAAATTTTTTTTGGGGGGTTCTTCATACTTAGTCTCAGGCTTCTGCTTAGAGCATGCATTTCACCCTTCTCAGGGATTCTTTCACACCCTCCTCATGGTCTATTCCAGGCTGCCAACCATGTTGCCTCGACGAGAAGCCTCCAATGAGTAATCTAGTGCAGACACATCAAGCCCCATGGAATATTTGGTGCTGGCTCTCCAAGAAATGATTCGACTTCAACAACAAAGACCTCCAACGACCATGCAACTGGACAACCATTTTCAATTACCCAAGGCCGTCGACCAAATGAATGGTGAGACCATGGGTTCTTGCATCCATAGCCTCTCCACTTATTTCAAAACCTCGTCTAAGATGGAGGAGGCTACCAAATTGCAAATAGCCAGTCTCCAACTCAAAGGAATCGCCCAAACTTGGTGGGACACACACTTGAACAATGCGAAATTGATCGTCGAGATCAATACTTTGTCCCTGACAAATGGTCGCATTACTTTATGGTATACGTTTTGTCAGGCCTTGAGACAACACTTCTACTCTCGAGGCTACCTTAATAATTTACTCGCAAAGTAGTTACAACTCCGTTAGCTTTCCAATCAATTGGTTCAAGACTACATCGGTGTCTTCTGGAAGCTATGCATCCAACTCCAGATCAACAAACTAGAAAGGGTATTAATAATTAAGTTCGATTATGGTTTATTGTTACCTCTCTGGTGGAAGGTAGATCTTTTTGAAAACGCTTCTCTCAACAAGGCTTTCTTACGGGCCTTGGACATAGAAAGAAAGGTGGCTCCTCACATTCGATATCCACCAAATCGAACCCAGGCTGATAACCCATACCCTTCTCATTCTCCACCTCATCTTTCTTCCTCGTCGGCGACCAAAAATGCAGTGTGGTGTAATTTTCACAAGAGAAACTCCCATAACTCTATCGAATGTTGAGCCATTAAAAATAGCCACCCCCATTAGACCTTGTTTGGAGAGGCCACACCCACTGAGTTTCCTAAGAAACCATAAGTCAAATCTCTCACCAACCCCACCGAAGATGACCCATCCCTCATTCTCATGACTACACCAGAACCAAGTCACCATAACATTCCCTTATTCACTCACAACTGCCAAATTAAAAATGATCTTTCCACTCTCATTCTGGACAATGGCAGCCAAAAGAATCTGATATCACAAGAATTAGTCAAACATATACAACTCCCCACCACCCCACACCCCGATCCATATCAGCTTGGATGGGTACAAAAGGGAGGTCCTTGCATTACTATTCCTCGATGGCGTGTCATCACTTTTGTCATTGGCCCTTTTCGTGACACTGTGATCTGCTATGTGTCATCGTTATATTGTGTCGGTATCGTTCTCAGTCTTCCTTACCAACAATACTAACAAGCAATGTATCACACAAAGACTCATCAGTACCACCTTAAATAGGTTGGGCGCACATATGTCCTTACTTCATCGTCTATCACTTCACCACTGTCGCGAACCGATACCATAGCCACTCACCATGTTATCAATACCAACAATGTCTCTCTGTGTTTGACCTGCCATGTTCATCCTGAGAACCTCACTAATTCGACACCTCCCACGATACTTCCTCGACTCCCATAATTTACCAAGGTCTTTAAGTCTTCCTCAAGGCGCCCACCCCCTTGAACCCTTGCTCCATCCATTGATCTCATTCATGACACATCATTCATGAATGCTTCAACATGTCGATTGATTACCCAAGACACTATTGAATGTCCTCTAGTTATCTCTTTCGTTCTCTCATCCAGGCCATAGTTAAAAATTGTTATCCCTTACCCTGGATTACCTCTCAATTTTATCTTGGAGCGATGCGTAAACAGGGAGGTCACCTAGTGAATTACCAATCTGAGACCCTGTAGACAACCAAATTTACTTCCTACCTCTATGCCAAAGAATTCCACCTCTTGATGTCGTCTTTCCAAAAGTGGCACCCTTACAACAGGTCCACACCCTCTTCCACAGACTTCTTACCTTTCGAGGTCTGTCCTGGATTTCAGTATCGGGTGCCCACAAAGATGCCTCTCCTTTTCACTACGTCATGATCATCACATCAACACCGAGCATAATAGGTTGATCATAGTGGCATTCATAATTTATCACATGGACACATTCCAATCGCACCATCCTTGTAAGTAACACCGGATCACGCCAAACACCATCATGTTTCATAAATGGTTGGAAAACAATACCAAACTCTAGAGATAGGACAAATGGATGACATTCGAGACAATGTCGTGAAAGTTCCCTCAGTGGGTGGCAGAAGTAGGGATGCTTCCAGATCTAAACAAGGAGGAGTTGGACCAATAAGGAAGGATGCCAACCTTCCTTAGGAAGCGCACAACATAGTACATTTCATCTGTAGCAAGCAAGGTGAGAAGGAGAAGTAATGCTGTAATAGTTTTATGATTGTTGTTAGCATCGGTTAGTCTTTTATTGGAATAAAACATCGCCAGTCTAAGTAAATACTGGCGATGTTTATTTTAGTGAATAGTTAGTTGTGTCAATAAACGATGCGGGAAATTTCTCTTGCCAATCTGATTGCGCAGAGAAATGCATAAGAATAAAGTGGCATTTACCGTTTGTAGAATATCACCTTGATTGTTTAAGAAGCTATTCAATCATCTAATACATTTGATGAAGCTTTGGGAATCCTGCATTATTCAGTTTCTTGTGTAATCTTGCATTTTCATTTTTGCTGAGAGGAGTGAGAGAACCATCTTGCATTCTCATTTTTGTTGTTAGGTGAAGGTTGAGAGAGTGAATGCGCACCAAGAGGAACTAGTGTGCATCCCTTACTATGCTCAACGAATAAGCAAGATGCCATTTTCATTTTTCAGTGGTGGAAAATGTAGATAAGAGGCATTACGCCTATCTCCAGCAAGAGCGTAATAAGAAAGACATCATTTTTCATTTTTCAATGGTGGACAACGTAGATAAGAGGCAATAGGCCTATCTCCAACAAGAGTGTTTCCTTCTTCCTATTTGCACCATTCTCCCAGTTCATTTTTGATCTTCTGAGCACCTCATTTTTATTTTATATCTCTCAAAGTGTGCATTCTAAGAGATAACACACCTCCATTGTGCAACACGCCCACGCAAAGTCAGATCAAGAATACATCGAATGTTTATTATTTGTTTGTTGGAGCCGATTTTATGATGCATATTCTTGGTCTTGAAAACCTAATCATAGGAGATGAAATCAAATAAAGAAAGTGAATATTTTAATGAGGTCGATGGGTTGAAGGAGGAATATGTGAGGCTGACACCAAATTATGATGCCTTGGAAGTAGTTGTGAACCGTGAGTGGGTCACGATCCTGAGAAGAGGAGTGATGGAAGAGCTTATTAGGACCATGGCGATGATTGGTGAAGAGCCTAAGGATGTGAAGGGAAAACCTACAATTAGGTTACATAATTTTTTATTGCAGCTTGGAAATTTGAATTTGTTTTTTGTTAAACAAAGTTGATAGAATGTTTGGAGATGGTAGGGAAACTCAGATGCCAATAGAGAACCTATAAATGTGAGAGGGAGAAATCTTTGACCAAGACTACGTTAAATGTATTTTTAATTGATTTGGAGTTTTTGTTGAGAAACATATTGAGATTAGTCAACTCAGTATGTGGATGATTTGTTAGAATTGACTACTCTAACAATTGCATGTTTGGAAACTCCATAGAAGTGTGGGTAAATGTTTTTTTCGAATCATAAAAATGTTTTTATGGATCTTAGCCAACTCAATAGGAAGTGTAGTGGTTTTGTTAAGAGATGGCTACTCTAACAAATCATAGTTGAATGTGAAAAATCCAAGACAACAATATGACACTGACATTGAAGGTTCAAAGGTCAAAGATAGATGAAGACTCCAAACATGTGAACAACTACAAAAGGGAGAAAATGATACTATCTCTTGTTAATGAATTGAAGTCCTACTTGACAATGTTTTTGGTGTAAAATCATTCCTTAGTCTACTCGGTAAAGGGTGTGGTAGTTGGAAAGGAAGGTTAAACTACATTTTTTTTGTTCTGAGATGGAATCGAGTTGCATTGTTCTCGTTGGAGAAACCATGATTTGATGGAAAATTGGAATGATAAGAAGGAAGAAAAAAGATGGTGTTCTAGAACAACAAAGAGTTTAGTCCAAGGGAAGTTGGTGACAATGATAGTCATGTGGAAGTAGCAAAAGTGTGAAAGCAACAGGATGATTGCAGACAAACAAAGGTAAATTGTGTAAATTGAGTTGAATAAAACATACTTGTGACCATTTGTTAATATGAGTCGCACATTTTTTTAGCAAGTCTACGATGTATTGTTTATTGATATAATGCATTGGTCCTTGAAATGTTTTCTTATGTACCTGGTATCACCATGAGATGGAGTATGTACAAAGTATGTACCTATATATATGTAACATGTAAATGCAATATCGTTGAAGACCTTACTAGGCATTCATACCCCTTTGTCATGTATCTCTATTGTTTTGTAGCGCAAAAACCTCTATTATAGAGTTCGTTAATACTTGTATGAGTGAGCCATGTCATGGGTCGGTTGCATTCTCTATGAGTGGACTTTAGGAGGTGCCTAGAAACCATGTGTTTTACATTCAGGGGGAGTTCATCAAGAGGTTGAATGAACCACGTACCTCAAGGACATCCTACTAAATCGGTAGTTGCAACAGCTAATGACCCATGCATTATGATGGATGGTTGTCTCTTTATATTGACTTTAGAAGTTTGGTGATGCATGGTAGAGGTACAAACAAAAAATACTAGGTTGGACCAAACATAGGATTTATTGATTAGGAGGTGCTTTGATTAAGAGGACTTGGTGATGATGAAGACATGACCCGATGATTGTAAAGACAAGTAGTTGTTAAGAGGGACTGTTGGGATATGTAACTCCCACATGTATTTTTTGTGATCATATTTAATTATTGAGTTTATTGGTCATTATTAGGTAGAGTTCTAGTCTCTATGAGAAGGAGTTTGTTCCTAGTTTTTAGGAGGTTGTTGAGGCCTAGTTCATTTGAGAGATTCTCTTCAACTAGTTAGCTTCCTAGTTTGGTGTGAGGTTGAGATATTTCCTCAATTGATGGATCAAGGTGGTTGTCTGTCTTGAGACAAAGCTTTTGTATTTATTTGTACTTTATTTCATTGTTTAATAGAGCGCTCAGGAACAATTTTGAGTTTGTGTAATTATTTATACTCTCCCTCTCATAGTTCCCAATAGGAAACATGGAAACAACTATGTAAGCAAGGAGAAGCAAGACTATGCATTTAAACACCATCCCACACTCAAGCCCATGCATCCAAATAGTGCAAAATTTCAAGTTGGCAATAACCTTAGCCCACAAGGGTTTTAACGATTGACCTTCAGGGATACAAACAAGGATTAGTCGATATGTCTGATTTGTAGTAAACGGTTGTTACGATTAGGGTCATTGAATACAAATTCAAGGATTAATTGTGAAACATTCTTCCTATTATTTCCAACCTTTTGAAGCAAGATTTGCATGTATGGATATTCAAGTAATGCTCCCCATTTCATGGAATCACTCATTGTTTTGACTCTTTATGTTTTGATTGCAACATTTCATTCACAGATATGCTAAGTTGTTGTTGAACTTTAATACATGAAAATATATATACTTCTCGGAAAGCTCATTATTTTTGTTAGCCATTTTGAGTAATCTCTCATATAGATCTTGAAAATCAATCTTGGAAAAGAGAAATAAATTTCTTTCCATTTAGTGGAAAAGAAAAAAATAGGAATCAATCATTGTTATGACTCTTCATGTTTCAATTACAATGCTTCTTTTACAAATATGCTAAGCTAGTCTTGAACTTTAATATACGAGCAAAGATAATCAACGATGCCATTAACCAAGACTAAAAGTTACATGAGCAAGCTAACTATTGATTTGAACCTTGAAACAATAATACCACATTGATATTGTTTTGAAGGTTCTTATAAGGAAATCCTTTGCCTCCAGGGTAAGAGTTCTAAAATATATTTAAATTCAAATTGTTGGTAAATATATCTTTTCATTTTTTAAACTGGGTATCTCCTGCATAGTTAAATTATTAATATCAAACACACTCAAGAAAATTATATTTTTAGATTTTGATAGAAATTGAGACAGGGAAGAATAGTATTTCCACTCCATAAAATAATACCTAAGATAATACATGGGAGGTTCAACAGAAAGCTCATTATTTTTGTTGATGATTTTGAGTAATTTCTCGAACAAATATTAAAATCCATTATTATCAAAGAGAAATCCATCAGTGAAGGTGTTATAGACATTACAAAATCATGCAGTAGTCAAGATAATGCACTCCCTATAAAATAAAATCAGTTAATGAACACATTGTAGAGGAGAGAAGAGTAATCTAATAGTTGATACACTACAAACACGATCATAACTTTGACAACACAGAGGTTTGATCTAAATATTATTGTTGAAGGGTCTAGCACGCTTGTTGCTATGGATCCTTTCCTTTTGCAATGATGATGCACAACCTCCAATTGAAGCCATCCTTTAACAAGGAGTAGCAACAACATTTGGTTAAGATCAAGGTTTCGATCCCTAAATAGATTTCAATTCCAAGGAGCTTCAATCCTACGAATTGTGGTATTGGTATATGGGTGAGTGCATGAACTTGGTGGATGAAAAAGCGGCAAGGGGGCCAACAAGAACTCGCACTCGTAGGAATGTGTGTGCATTCTTAAGAACACACATGTGTTATTAATCCTATAGGTTTCATAACACTTGAACTTCCAGTAATATTTCCACATAGGTTCATCAACAAGAACATGCACACGTTCTTAAGAATGCATGCACGTTCCTAGCAGGAACACACATACGCTCTTGTTGTGGCCTTTTCTTAAGGACCAAGGGAACACTTTGTACTCATTTGCACACCACACCTCATAAATTTCCTACAATGAGAAGGCAAAGAGGACAAGTAAAGAATGATAAAATCCCAAGATCTTTCCACTATGTCCATCACAAGAAAGGTATGGTTGATTTTTTGTTATTTCCTTTCTCGGCTTTGCAAAAATGAAAAAAAAATAGTCATAGGTTATGGATGTAAATCCCAATGGCATTGAAAACTTATTAGCAAGGTTCAATACACGTAATTGATACTTGAATGCAAATCTCTCAGCAATTCACCAATCTTGTACATGTTTTTTTCAAGTTCATTGTAAAGATAACACATAGTTTTTCTTTGTTTTACACAAAATTATCTTAATGATTTTGTTGGGATAAAATGACATTGTTGTTTTCAATACCTTAGTGATAAATCCACTTATTAAATTGCAACATATATTATAAAATGGAACCCGATGACAATGTAAACTACCCACCAACAGACCAAGGAGAGTAAAGCCTCAACCCACCACAACCAGCTAATCTAAACACCAAAATTGATGAAGGTTTGGCTACATTAAGAACACTTGTAGAACAGTTAAGGGGCACCAGAGAATCAAGTAGACTGTCCTTGGATACTTCTTTTGACATCGCTGTGAGATCCATTGCAAGTTCCTAAGGGGAATTGACTTTTATTTCTAATTATAGGGCAAGAATGTTTGAGTACTACAACACTAGATTGGATAGAAACCAAGTGAGAGACTTCACTATTTCAAAACAAAAAATATTGTCTATTTTTATGGATCCTCAAAATGGAAAAGAACTACCTATGAACAAAAAACGCATTTGTATTGACTGGTGTATCCATCCACAGATTAGTCAAAACTAGATGGATAGGTGGTATATGGTATTTGATAAACCTTCCTACAATAACATGGAGGTGCCCTTATATGTTTTAAGAAAACTATGGAATAAATTTATTTTGGGTTTGCATGTCAACTAATTTGACATGCGTGAGTTCCTGGGGGTGGTTTGAGTGTCCGCAAAGGACTGAGAGCATGCCAAGCATGATCCCATGTTAGGTCCTCATCCCCCCAAGCGAAGGCCTGGACCCCTGCCCAACATCCTCCCATTGCAGAGAAATTACAATAAATACAATGAGTTATTTCATCATTGACCGAAAGCCTAGTGCAATATGGAAACTCTGTTTTATTGTCTTGACAGGAGGTGCATGTCGATGACATTGATAGAGGAGTCAGAGCTTCACCCTGCATAGAAGAGTTTAGTGAGGAGAGGGCACATGGACATAACATTTGTCCATGTGAACCTCACATATACTCAAGCTGTAGGCAGACTTTCTATGGGCCTATGGAGGCCAATGGATAACATAGCTTCATGGAGGAGGTCAATATCTTAGCCATCATTATGTTCTTAATCGTTATCTATTTATTTTGCATTATGTGTATTTATATCGATATTTTATTGTATGTTGTTTTGTAGTTGTTATGTCAGTGTAGCATACCCTTTACGCCCATGGTTGAATTAGTGACTATCATCACCATTGATGCAGAAGTAGAGGAAACCTACTCATTGGGCGTACCCCATACACTTGTCCATGTCACATTTGATAAATTCACCATAGACATTTCTTTAATTTATGGCATCCTCAAATTTTTAATGTTCTTGTGTTTCTATAGGATGTGGGACCAGGCAATGTCGGGGAATGTCCATCTAGGATGGAAAAGTCACCTACATCACAAGTCTCATGTGTAGAGTTAAATATCGTTTAAACCTCAAATTTATTGTGTTTATGTTTTTGAATTTTACTATTTGGCACTAATAGTTAAATATTATTAATATGTATGCAGGCTGCATACATATTCACTAGTTATAGTACTATTGCACTCCCTGGGCATATCGACTCTGCTTTTGGGTTAGCTTACTCTAGGCCAAGGGAGTTCTCATCACTTGTATATCATGTGGGATCCATCACTACCCACCCCCAACATCTATCTTATTCCATGCAACATCGGTGGATTCACCAGTAGGCCACCCATATGCACCACCTCTTCCATCACATCCATCCATGGTGAATGCAACCGTATGCCACCCACCCCCACCACCATTTCCATCAGCCCCATCCATTGAGGTTTCCACAGTAGAGGTTGTCTCGGAGTAGGTTGTACATTTGAGCGCTCCACCTGCCAGTGATTCTCCATTGAGGCCCGAGATATTCATGGTGAGATAATGTGTTGATCATAATTTTTTATGTATCATGAATTTGATTTTGCACATATTTGTTTAATTTTCTTGATTTAATCCTTGTAACTAACGCAGGGTGGCATCACTGAGAGATTGGGTTTGCAGAGGAGGGTAACACCCTCATGATTGTCAGTAGCATATGCGGTGAGTTGTCTTAGGTTAAATTACAAAGTATCGTTTTACATGTCTTTTAATTCATTGAGGAAAAAATACCTATCACAATGTTTTTTCTTTCTGTAGTCTTTAGAGCGACAAAGGATGCCCAGGCCCAGAACCACTCGAGGTGATTCCTCGAGCAAGAGAAGAAAGATAGATTTTCAAAATGCTCTTGAGGGTGGAAAGGGTGGCAGTGGTCAATGTTTTACCAATTACCACCATTTTCTATATAGGACACCATATGGTTGTTTTCCATGTTAGGGCACTTGTCGTTTTGTACATTGGGCACGAGGTGCCATTTTGTACAAATGTGTACGGATGTATGATGTTTTCTAAAGTGATTATAAATACTTGCATTATGCATTAACAAATATCTTATGGTGGAAAAGATTGTTAAGTGTTAAATCAATAAGAAATTAATGGTTCTCATTACCTAAGTTTATGGGTAGGGCATGCATTTCCTTCAACATTGGTAAAGTTAAACTAATTGCCAATGCACTAGACAAACTTGGGTGCATTTGTTGGAGTATATGGTTGATGGATTAGGCACCAAAGAACTCAAAGTTGATGGATGACACTTGATTCCACCTTAAAGCACTACTACATATGTATGGAAAAATCGATGACATACTCCAATAGTACGAATAAAATTGGTCGTACTGTCATATTTTACTTGCATTTTTTATTTTTTTCAAAAAAGATAGATGTTCATTGACTATTCCACAATATGCTATTTAGCGTCAGATATCTGACAATTACATGTTACTAACTGTTGGATATCTAACGGTGTAAAGGGTCAATGATTATGCTTACCAACTATTGACAAAGTCAATATTTTTCTCTCTTAAGCAATGTCTCTTTGCTCAACAACCATCGGAAGTCTAATGAAAAAGTGATATATAATTTAAAAAGTTTGAAATATTAAATACGTTAGATGTTGTTGCTATACTAACGACTATTTTCAAAGGTTATAAGAAATATTTCTAGGTCGGAATACTTTTTTATTTTATTTTGTTAATTACATTAGAAATAATTAAACTATAGAGGTTGATTTTTTAAGATAATGATCATCATTGAAAGTTTGGTAAGGGAAAATGTCACATAAAATTCCTCCAGGAGGACAAGGCCGAGACTTGAGATCTGCATTCGTTGAGACTTTGGGTGATCGAAAATGTTATTGGCCTTGTAAAAAATGCAGGGGCTATAATAGAAATAGGCTTTTAATAAAAAGAGATAAAAAACATTGTAGTGAGTATAGACACCTTGAAGGTAGGCATGAATATCATCCCTTGGTAAGTTATTCATTATATGTCTTTATATTTCATATTTTTTTGTAAATGTTTTCATGTTAAATGTAGAAGAAAAATAATGTATTATTTTTTTCTTTATGGATATATTCTACGTAAACATGAACAAATAGAGAGTACGTTAAGAAGAGGAGAAGTATACATAAGATGTAGATTTTAATTAGGGTTTATGGTATGATTTAGTGGCTAAGGGGTTTAAGGTTTAGGGGTACAAGGTGTAACGGGTATGCTTCTCAAAGTCATGGACATGGTATGGGGAGGAACTCTAATGTATTAAGGCATAAAATATGCTTTTAGGACTCCTAAACCATGCACAGGGATTAAAACCACCACATAGACCCTATAAATGAAATCTTTGGCCTATGTGTACTCATGATAATGGCACCATTAAAAGGTTGTAATTAGTGGAAATTATTCTTTAATTTGACCCAGAGTAGATCAATCTATGAATGGGGTCAACGTTGAATTTTTTTTAGTTTGTGCTTGTATGCATTGAAATTTGACATGGTTATAGTAGATGCATGCATTATAGTAGATGCATGCATTTATGGTATCAGAGGGTTTCGAGACTCAAGTATGACTCATACAATGAATTCGAAAATCAAACGACAAAATTAATGAGAACAACAATGTTTTAAGTGTGAAGTGTGAAATGCATTGACCACATGGAGATTAATGAGAACAACAATGTTTCAACATTACAAACTGCTCACAATAACAAAAATTTATGAGAACCTCAATCAAATAAGGAGACCTAATATTTTTCTTCACTAAAATGCGTGTGCATTTTTTATTTTATTAAAAAGTTGTATGTAAAAGGAATGAAAAAGAATTCCTTTGCTATAAAATAAAAAGATTTTTTTCCCACTAGTGTACTTCATTCTTCATCAATTGATTGCCCAATGAAATAGGATCCTTCGTGCAGTTATGGGTGGCGACGAAATTTGATGCTTCGAGAGAGGACAAGATATCCGACTCTGACGACAAATCATCAGATTAATCTACCAAAGGATCATAGCTATCCATACTGTGGATGGAAACGACCCCATGCAATGTACGATTTGGGCTCGGGCTAGTGATTCACAGTCTGACAGATCTGTACTGCCATTGTTAGGGTTTTTTCTCCAATCACTCTACCTTATATTAACATAGTTATATGATAGAAGTATATGTTTATCACAAACCTATGTTAGTAGTTTCTATTAGTAATTTATGTAAAGAACTTAATACACCTAAAAATTATGCAAATTTGTTAGTATATATCGTATAAAAGATGTCATGACTAACATTTTTTGGTCGCGTAACCATATATTTAAAAAATTGTACTAATGAAGGAAGAACAAAGGATTTCAATAGGTGTGAGGCCCGGTATGATATAGTGATTGGAGTATGTTGTTATACCCAAGAGGGGAAATTTGAGCCCGTGATAGGTTGTGGGTGTGATGTCATGGATACTCCAATGAATGGAGTATGTTTTAATTCCCTAGAGAGGTGATTTGGACCTATGATGGGTTGTGGGTGTGATGCCCTAGTATTCCAGTGATTAGAGTATGGTTATTTCTCAAGATATGTAAGAAGCAAGAGTCATGTTCTTGTAACCATGGTAAGAAGGATTTGAGTGATGCGATTTGTTTTAGGTGCCAAAAGAAGGGGGGTTGTGCCAATCAATGTCTAGAGAAGAATAAAGGGAAGGGAAAGTAACAACATGAGAAATTGGTAAGGAATGTAGAGATTTTAGTTGGAATGGATGAAAACCATTGAATTTTGAGACTTCCTTCTCTATGATTTCTTGTATCTCAATCAATACCATTTCTAGTCTTGGATCCGGAACGCTCATAGAGGTCCTAGGGGATCCATAAATGCTCAAAAATTAACTGTCTCAATTCATCTTGAAATTGACATCATTGCAAAGAGCCTATTGTTAACTTTCCAATGACACAAACAGTTAGTCAAATGGAGCTCGTATGAAAAAGTTATGAGCAGTCAAAGTTCAGGGTTTGAGGAAGAAAAATGTCAAAGGTCAAGGTCAAAAGGATGATGTCAGTGGTTACATGTGTCAGCAGGGTGATGTGGCATGTACAATCAACAGTTGAGTTGGCAAGTAGTGTTGGAATTAATACTCCAAGTGGATCAATGAGATGTTGAAACGTGCCATAGGAGGGCCAATGAGAGGTCGCCACGTAGCAAACATGGCGACCTCCCATTAGCCAGTATTAGTTTACATTGGTAAAATTTTATGGAGTCTGGGGGTTTTGACCCCATGACCTCTATAAGAACCAAAGTCTTCACATAACCCTCCATACCAATACACCATACATTGGTTCTTGTTATCCATATGGCAATTTATTTATTTAAAATAATGTAAAGTTCACATGGAGGAGAAAAAGGGTCAAGGCTAGCCCCATCCCCTGGTTCACATGTATATCCATACAACCAATACCTATCCACAGGGGGCTTAATCTTAAATATTGGCGGGAAGTTTAAATGTTATGGGAGTTTATATATATTATGTATTATATATAATGTATATATTATATACCATATGCCCACGGATACATTATAACTTTAACCAACTATTTAAACCATATGTTAAATATAACTAGAAATATGCCATCGAACCATAATTGAACTCGGAACCTCTGCTAAGTTAGAGGGAGGTTCTAACCAACTTGCCAATTCCTCTATACTTAGCAAAGATGACGCTAAATATAGTAAATAAGTTGCGGCCAAATGTGGAGGTGGTTTTAGACCCAACCCTATATATTTGGCACGGATCCTAATGCATAACACCTCCCTATGTGCATGCATTCCAATACTGCATGGAATTTGAGGGAAGGATAGGGGATGGATTTGAAGAGTGTACAAAAGTACGTGCAAGTACCAGACGATTTTGTGTTGCACCATAAAGCGTGTCAAATGGTACCTTGACATAATTTCAAGTGTTTTATATCAAAATTGCTTGATTTTTTGAAAGGATCATGAATATGAGGTTTGTTTTGTAATTTTATGTCATTTTCAAAACTTTGTACTCAATTTTTCATTTATTAGTATTTAACGCATTGTTTTGCGTGATGAGAGGTGCAAAATTGAGCTAGTTTGGAAAGTGGTCGACTTTATAGTCAAAAGTTTCAGAATTTTTCAAGTATTTCAATGGTGAAGTTATTTTCTTGTTGTGAGTGATGTAATTTAAGAGAATCCATTAAATTGGTATATGTGACTCATGTTGAATGTGTATTTTGGTATTTAATCTTCATTTTTAATGAGTTTTTGGGTAAAAAACACATCATCAAAAATTTGCAATCACCTCAATAGATCCTAGAAATTACATGGAAACAAGTTAGATACTAAATGCATATATTTTCAAGAATAAGTGGTTTCTAAGATTTTTAGATCAAGTGGTATCAGAGCTAGTTTTGACATGTTTTGCAAGTTGTTGATGTGATGAGATCTGAAGCTCAAGTTGGTGAAGATATGGGAGGCTCTTTTCAAGGAAGCAATATGAATAAGGTTCTTATGAAGCTAAGACTCCAAAAGAACATTAATAGGCAAATGCAGAGAGAAAATTTTGAGTTAAGAGTGTATTTGCAAGCTCTAGAGGAAGAGAAGATCTCAAGTCATGAAGATTTCCACATGAGTATTTTTTATGAGCTAGAGAGAAAGTTGCAGATGGAATCATCAATCAGTAAATTTGGACAAGCAAAGAATGAGAAGTCTCCACTACAAGAGAGATCATCTCCCTTGAGGAACATGATTGAGAAAGAAGACTCTTCATATTATTCTTTTTCCCATCAAGATGGAGAGTGCTCGAGGGTAGCTAAAATAAAGAGAAACTCAAATGAAGAAGTCTTGCATAAGAAAATGGCCTTACCTTCAAGTTTAGAGAAGAGTAACATGTGTAAGGAATCTTCATAGAAATATATCCATGCTATAGAAGAAGGACAGTTTACGCCAGTAAAACCCTCCAAGCATGAGGAGGCATATCATTTCTCAAGTTAGAGGAAAAGGAGGAATGATAAGAAAGGATCGTGGAACAAGATAATATGCTCTTATTTTGGTAAGAGTGGACACAATATTGAGAATTTTTGGAAGTTTTACCTGCACTTATGTCCGAAGAAGAACCTAAAAGATGAGAAGACACTTGCGAGAAGACAAGAAGAAACCACTATAGATGAAGTCAATGGTCTTGCTAAAAGGCTTGGAAGAGAATACTTCTTTATGGTTGGTCTTGGCAAAGTGATTTATGAAGACATCGAAGAATGCTTCATGGACAATAGAAAATCTCACCACATGACCGGGATGAGATAAATATTTTTGACTTTCTCAGAATTCGACACAGATTGCTTTGTGGGATCTGGAACCAATACTAGACAAGAAATACAAGGGTATGGATATGTAAGATTCCAGCTCGAGTCGAGAGGATTTATGGGAATAGAGAATATGTTGTATGTCCCAGACTTAAAATTAAACCTTCTCTTAGTTGCAACATTTGAGTATGACAGTTATGTAGTAGCATTCCAGAATGGTCGAGTACTTGTGTATTCAAGGGAAATTACTCCAGACAGGGAAATGGTACTTGGTATCCGCAAAGAGAGGTTATACAAGTTACTGGGAAGACCCATAATTTGGTCTAATGGTTACTTGTATTCGACATCATATCCAATGTCATATTCAACATCAACATTAGAGGAATTGTTAGAGGTTGAAAGTTGCGAGACTCCTCCCAGTACACTGGGGAGAATGAGTCCATAAGTAAAGCATCCTTTAAAAATTTGTAAATATGTATATTTTAAAATATGATATGTATATATGTAAATCTCTCGAAGTATATTAGAAGTCTTGTAAGTGAATCGTTGTAAATTATAAGAGTGAGAGACTCTGTAAATTTCTAGATTTCCACGTTGTATGAGTGAGAGGAATTTTGTAAAGATATTTTTTTATATTTCCACCTTATATGTTGTAAAGAGTGTGAGTAATATCATTAGATATTTCTAGATATCCACCTTTACACTTTGTTATAGGTGAGAGGAATCTCATTCAAGAGATTTATGGATAGTTGTCTATACATATTGTTTTACAGTGAGAGGAATCATGTTATGAAGATTTATAAGCCTTGAGACAACAATATGGACAATCATGTTGTCTTGTAATCAGCCAAGGGGCTACATATAGATCGAAATGTCTTGGTCAACATTCTTGATTCTGAAGATATGAAAGCAAAGTAATAGAAGGATGCAGACAGTTGGAACATGTAGTTTAGGAGTAGAAAGAGAATCAAAGTAATGAAAAACTTTCTAGAGATGGTAAAGGATAGATAATCCTCTTTTAAAGAGGAACATAAAGGTGCATGATATAAGCATATTTAAATACTATGTCTTGTTTATATGATGTATACCTTGAACAAAAGCAATCAAGGAAGGTACGTATGATATCAATATAATCATAATTGTTTTCCCAAGGCAGGAGCAACAATGAACATAGTATTCATTCATGGACTTCTACAGATACATCAGTAGTACAAGAGCATAGAGTCCAAATGGGCAAGGTGTAGATCAGCCTTTGACTTGGTGTCAAATTGGATGAGATAGACTATCTTCGATAGAAACAAGATGGGAGTGAATGTTGAAATACAAGATACAAGTATAGCAGAGATTCAATGAACAAGACTTTTATTGCCAGGGAATCTATAAGCCAAAACCAAAGATATATATATCATATTAGCTACAGTGCCAGAGGAAAGAGTCAGAGCTATATTCTAGAATAATCCTGAACCATAGTTATATATATCATATTAGCTATAGATCCAGAGGCCAGAGTCAGAACTATACTCTAGAGAAGTAGACATAAGCATACTAAGCTAGTACCCGAGATCAAAGACACATATGAAGACTTAATTCCAAAAGAATTGATAAGATGGAAGAGTGAATAAGATTCATCTCTAAGTTATTGATCAAAGAATTTCAGTAAGATGGAAGAGTGAGATAGAGTTATCATCACTAAGTTGTTGAATATTAATACTTTTGGAGGTCCAAAAGTTCTTCAATGGGAAGGTGTGATCCAGGAGGATCCGTGATCCAGATTATTTTTAGAATGAAATGAAAGAAGACATATTACAATGAAATACACATAAAAATTGCCAAAAATAGAGAAATACAACAATACATTATTTCTATTAATAAAAGAAATGTACAGAGACTGTAAAAATACAGAGTGCAAGACTCTCTAGAATGGTGGCAACTTTATCTCTGAGAAGAGATGTGACGACTATGCTCATTCACTAGAAGATAATTGCAATGAGGCTTTGAAGGAATTTTTATGATAAAGATGAATTCCAAAACCCTAGACATCCAAAAACCTAACCCTAGGATATGAAGCGCCAAAAGTCATTTAAGCCATGTTGGGGTAAGTTAGTACAATAACTTCCCAGGGTCGTAAATTTTGCATACGAACTCCGTTTTAGGCATGTGATAGCCCATTGGAAAGGTATTTTCGAGAGCTACACATTATTTCATCAAACGCTAGCTTCATCTACAGTTTGATTGTGGCAAGCCAAGAAAAAAATGTTTAGAGCCCCAAAACGACCCTAGAAGTACGAAAAGATGTACTGACATGAAAACTTCCAAAATAATCCAATTGGAATAGGTAATATCCACCTCGATGTTGTGTAGGGAGTCAGGACAATCTAATAAGTGCAGAACCCATAATTACAAATAAATTTACCGTTTACAGAGAAATGTGTTGAACTGAAAAATGTCAAGATGAGCTAGTTGGAATTTGGAATAAGTGGGTGGCCACCAATATCCACCTGGATCAATCCTCCCCCCTTAGGAAGAAATGGTCTCAATTGTGTTGAGTTTCCAAAGAAGAGGGGAAAGCATATTATGAATCTGAATATTGGTGAGCTACGTGCCTTGTTAGAGAAGTTGCGTTGCTTGGTCTGTGGAAGGTTGTCATGAACCTATTGCTGGTAGGGTTGAATTTGTTCCACCAACCTGTTGTCTTTGGGCTTGATAGGGCATTCTGTAGGCACCATTGTAGGTCAAGAAATAATATCTTCTTTCTCTTCTACAATTTTCTTCTGTTGGATACAAGGTGTTGAGGTTGTAGTGGTTGTAGTGGCCTTCTATGCATCCTTTGAATAGACTGTGAAGAGGATAAATTTTGTAGTATGAGAGATTACCTTGTGGCATTGTTTTGGTCGAACAATAGTTGGAACTACCTATGGTATCCTATAGAGTTGGCCCCCTGGAATAATAATGATAATATGGGGTCGAGACTCATAAACGTCTTGGAATTTCAACATATATGGTTGGCCCATAACAACATCACAAACATCAAGAGGGGAAACATCACACACTACCTCATCCTTGAAGGTTTGGATTCCATAGGATAGGTGGAATTGCTGGTCGAAACGAAGATCTTGTCCTAGGTGAAGCCACCCGATGTTGTATGGCTGCGGGTGTGGTGTTATCAACAACCCCAACTGTTTGATGACCTTAGCTGAGATGAGGTTCTTCTGGATGTCACTATCAATAATGAAAAGCAACGAGGTCCCCTTCACCCACATCTGTGAATGGAAGAGGCACTCCCCCTCTTCAGGAGCTATTGTTTCTTCTTGTTGAATCATTCTAGTAACGACAGTAGCAATGGGGCATGCATCAATGGTCTTATGTTTTCAATATTTTCTAGACCAGATTCGGAATTAGGGTTCTGCTCCTTGTCTTTGACCTCAGCCACCAATGACTGTTTCGAGCGAAATTCATTGGTGTTGTGCCAGGGGATTTTGTGGAAGTCACACCACTCCCTAGTGTCATTATTCGTCTTTCCTTTACCCTTTGTTTCCTATGTCTTGGACTAGTTGTATGGAGGCTGTTGGTTAGGGTTGTATTTACCATGATTTGGTTTTTGTGGATTTGCAGACTCAAACTCCCATTTGTTCTGGTGCATAAATTTCTACTCAATTTTGACAACATATCGATATGCTACTCCCAATGATGAGATGTTTATGAAATCCATTTCAGTTTGGATGTACCTATGCAGATCCCCACAATGTTTTAGAACTAGATGTCGCTCAAACTCTTTGATACCCAGCTTGGTGTGCAAGGTATGGAAAGTATTTGTGAACTCCGATACTGTTTGTCTCTTCTCTTTCTGTAATGTGGTCCATCTCATGTACTAGTCTTCATAGTTATCAATAGTGTAGTATTGTTCCTTGACCGCATCCAAAAAAAAATCCCAAGTGGGCTTGGCCCCATATATTCCATATTCCTCTGTGAAAATTTTCTCCCAGTAAGTTTCCCACCAATGTTTGACATGGGGGAGAGCCTTGAGGAGTGCGGAGGTGATCTTTTCCCTGTTGGAAAAATTGTGTACAAAGAAATAACCTTATGGAATATTTAACCATTTTTCTAAGGAATCCACATCTATCTGACCTTCAAATACGAGAATATAAAAATTAACTTTTACCTTGAAGGGAGAGGTTCCTCCAAAATGGTCTCTTGATGAATATGTTCATGTTGCTATCGACAAACATTGAAGGATGTGAGAAAAATTCTCCATCATTTCGTCTCTCTGTCGTGCGAGAGCTTGCTCAAGCAACATGTTAATATAATCTTTTGCTCCGTCATTTTTATTTTCTGCTGCCATAGAGGGTTTCTTGGGCGTGCAAAAGTGATTATCCTCAAGAGATACAAGCTCGAGACCCAACTTTCTATACTCGGACCTTGTCATGGACATGCACTGAAAAATAATCAAGAGAAACCTGCTTTAATATCACTGATCCATATTATTTTCGGAAAAAAATGAAAGAATAGATATTACCATGAAATACACATAAAAATTGTGAGAAACAGAGAAATAAAACAATATATGATTTCTATTAATAAATGAAATGTATAGAGACTATAAAAATACAAAGTGCAAGACTCGCTAGAATGGTGGCATCTTTATCTCTGAGAAGAGATGTGACAGCTACGCTCATTCGCCAGAAGATGATTACAATGAGGATCTGAAGGAATTTTTATGATAAACATGAATTCCAAAACCGTAGACATCCAAAAACCTAACCCTAGGAGATGAAGCACCAAAATTCATATGGGCCCTGTTGGGGTAAGTTAGTACCTTAACTTCCCGAGGTCGTAACTTTTGCATACAATATTTGTTTTAGGTGTGTGATAGCCCATTAGAAAGTTATTTTTGAGAACTATGCATTATGTTGTCAAACTTTGACTCAGTCTACAATTTGACTGTGGCAAGCCAAGAAAACATTGTTTAGAGCCCCAAAACGGCCCTAAAAGTACATAAATATGTATTGACATGAAAACTTTCAAAATAAGTCAGTTGGAATATGTGGACAACCACCAATATCCACCTGGATGTTATGTAGGGATTTAGAACAACCCCGTAAGTGAAAAACCCACAATTACAAAGAAATGTCCCCATTACAGACAAACAAGTTGAACTGAAAAATGTCAAGATGAGCCAGTTGGAATTTGGAACAGGTGGGTGGCCACCAATATACACCTGGATCAATTTGGAACACTCACATAGGCTTAGGAGGATCTGGAACGCTCATCGAGGTCCCAGGGGATCCATAAATTCTCAAAATTTTACCATCTCAAATTGTCTCAAAATCAACATCATTGTGAATAGCTCATTGTTATCTTTCCAACGGTGCAAACAATTAGTCAAATGAAGATCGTATGTAAAAGTTATGAGCAATCAAATTTCAGGGTTTGAACGGGAAAAAAGTCAAAAGGATGACTTCAGCAGTGACATGTGGCAGTAGGGCGAAATCAACATGTGACGTGGCATGCATAATCAACAGTTGATTTAGCAAGTGGTGTTGGAATTTGTACTCCAAGTGGCTCAATGAGACATTGACATGTGGCATAGGTGGGCTAATGAGAGGATCCCATGTGGCGACCTCCCATTGGCCAGTATTAGCTTATGTTGGTAAAATTTTATGGAGTCCGGGGGTTCAAACCCATGACCCCTATAAGCTCTAAATCCTTCACATATCCCTCCATACTAATACACCAGGTGTTGGTTCTTGTTATCCATATGACCATTTATTTATTTAAGGTAATGTAAAGTTCACATAGAGGAGAAAAAGGGTCGAGGCTATCTCTCAATGCCTAGTTCACATGTATATCCATACAACCAACATCTATCCGCAGGGGGATTAACCTTAAACATTGGCGAGAAGTCTAAATGTCATAGGAGTTTATATATTATATATATTATATATAATATATAATATATATATTATATATATTATATATAATATATAATATATATATTATATACCATATGCCCACGGATAAATTAGAACTTTAACCAACTATTTAAACCATATGTTAAATATAACCAGTAATATGCCATCGAACCAGAATAAATCCCGAAAGCTCTGCTAAGTTAGAGGGATATTCTAACCAACTTTCCAATGCCTCTAGACTTAGTGAAGATGTCGCTACATATAGTAAATATGTTGCATCCAAATGTGGAGGTGGTTTTAGACCCGACCCTATATATTGAGCATGGATCCCAATGCACAACATATCCCTAAGTGCATGAATTCTAAGACTGCACAGAGTTCAAGGAAATTAAAGTGCATGGATTTCATTACTTTACACAAGTATGTGAAAATACAACGTAATTTTGTGTTGCATCGTAAAGCGTGCCAAATGGTACCTTGACGATATTTCAAGTGTTTTATGTCAAACTTACACATTTTTTCGCAAGGATCATGAATATGAGGTTTGTTTTGTGATTTGAGGTAATTTATAAAACTTTGTACTCAATTTGTCATTTATGAGTATTTAATGCAATGTTTTGCATGTTGGGAGGTGCAAAATTGAGCTAGTTTGGAAAGTGGTCAACTTTACAGTCAAAAGTTTTAGAATTTTGCAATGATTTCAATGGTGAAGTTATTTTTTTTTTGTGAGTGATGAAATTTAAGAGAATCCATTAAATTTGCATACGTGAGCCATACTACATGTGTTTTTTGGTATTTAATATTCAACTTTTATGAGTTTTTGGGTAAAAAACACATCATCAAAATTCTACAATCACCTCAATAGATCCTAGAAATTATACAGAAACAAGTTAGACACTGCATGTATAGATTTTCAAGAATAAGTGGTGTCTAAATATTTTCGGATCACGTTGAAAACCTTTTGAGTGTGTATCTGTAATCTTATTTGAGAAGTAAATTGTGTGGTGGTGTGTGTGTGTATATATATATATATATAATGAGATGCAATTTCACTACAACCATCACCACACAATTTACTTCTCAAATAAGATTGTAGATCCACGCTGAAAAGGCTTTCAATGCTAAGTTGAATATGATTTCTCCATAAACCCCATTCAAACTTCCAAATGTGGAAAAAAAAATCACCATAGGCAACATACAAAGGGTACACACTGTAAATACATAACACACACACACACATGCATACATACATACATACACGAACACATGCATGCACACGCGCACACACACACAATCAATGACTCCCTCATAACTCCCTATAGTTCTCAAAGAAAATAGACTGCAATGAAATCAATCAGTGCTACCAGAAGGGGGTGACTCTTCCACTAGGGAAGGGTACCACTCAAGGCCACACATTTAGGATAATCCACAAAATATGTGGCACAAATTTCCCAAAGTATACTTAAATTAGTTTGATGGTTCAAAACCCACAATTTGGGTTATCTAAATGGAACATTGTTTCTCTCTACAAGGATTATTGATGACCTAAAAACACTTAGAGTGGGTGTGTTATGCTAAGACATGGAACGATAACAATGGTGGAAATGGAACAAGAATCCCTATAACATATACCTTGTTTAAACTCTCTTTGTGCAGGCCATATATGGTTTTTTTGAAACACATACTCATTATTTGGGAAGGTTGATCCATTTGTGTTAAACAAGCACCATTTAACACTTTATAATGGCCTTCGAGCAATTGGTAATCCGCACATAGGGCATGACCAATTCCTTTTTCAAATAATCATTTATACTGGTCTAAAAGAGGAGATTCAAGCACAGATCTTAATGGCTCACCTAGCTACTTGATTGGAGGTCTCTCAGAAATCTTGAGACACTAATACAAATTAAGTAATTTGTTACTAAAAAAACAAGTAAAAATTGGATATGTACGACTATTTCTTAGTTAGAGACTATTAGCAATAAATTGGCAGTATCTTTTCACTCGACTAACGTTTAGTCATATTTCACTTAGTCATTAAGTGGTTGACTTGATTCATCATACTATAATGTAATTTCTCATTTATTTGGTCTTTAATTTCCAACATTTTGTAGTGTATTTACTTGTTTATTTGGTCATTGATTGTCACCATTTTATAGTACATTTACTCGTTTGTTTGGTCATTGATTGTCACCATTTTGTAGTACATTTACTCATCTATTTGGTCATTAATTGTCACTATTCTGTAGTAAGATTACTCGTTTAATTAGTCATTAATTTTTGTCATGTTGTAGCATACTTATTAGTTTATTTAATCATTATTGTTTTATCATTTTTACTCATATATTTATTCACATTATAAAGAACTATGCAAATAATAAAATAATATAATCCTAGTCCCTTATAACGCGACTACAATGACAATAGTATCTGTGTTTATATTTATTCCTAATATAATAGTTTTATATTCATTATTATTATTTATAAATTAATATGATGTGAATAATTTTAAAAAATGTCATACAATGTTGATGTTGATCTAATATCAATGAAACAAATTATATACTTAAACAATAAATAAAGATTTCATATATTTAATTGAATTAGTGGAAAGACATTACATTTATATAAACATGTAAACTTGCAGTATTAATTAACAATACTATAAATAAGATCAAGTACACATATATATTTGAACCACATAAATATTATATATATAAAATATTAAAAGTCAAATCACAATACATTTGAGTTTCCACTTGAATATCCACTAATACATGATGATAATTAATCATCTTGTCCATGACAAAAAATGTCTCCATTATAGACTCGATCACAACATCAAGCTTTGGGACAAGTACATGAAAATCATCTACATCAATGAATTTTCCAAATATTTCAATGACTACTCATGAGTTAAACTTCCTTCCTTCATCCCTCACCATGATGGTAACCATAGGTCAGGGAATTTCAATAGGTGGATTGACCTTCTCCATCGTTGTAGTCATATCCTTGTAGGAGAGGTTGTGTACTATGGATCTACAAAAAAATATGGATCCAAAGTGAGACTTCTTGAAAGATACCCTCTTGGAGGATCAAACTTGATAGCATGTTGTGCAAAAGATAGAAATTAATACATTGTTATAAAATTATGGATTATATGTTATTTTTAACCCAAAAAAATAATGATAAAAGTAACTGTATGCTAAAAAACGTCATTTACACAAAAATTCTCCAACAATACCTAAAACAAAGAACAACTTTACAAAAGCATCTTCATTTGTGACAGGAATAAGCTCATCAAAGACAACCTCATAAACCTTGGAGCTTGCTCTTAGTGATAATAGATTGTCAACCATACTATCCTGGAAAAGAGAAGAATATATATCTGTTTTCATGATCTCTTTGTTCCACGGTTGATATTATATTCCATGTGCTACAAACATTGAGAAGTGAATCCCTCCAGAAGGTACAAGATCATTTCTTATTGTTTCTAAAAAAATCTTAAGTTGCTCTGATCTGTTGCACCAAGAA
>ML777394.1:771393-789433 GCA_009831015.1 Picea engelmannii | reverse complement strand
TCCACTTGTTGCTTTACTCCCAAATTATTGAATAAATTGTTCCAAGTTGAAAAAATTGATTATGACAATCTGTCCATGGGTTATCGTTGAACAACCTGATAAGACTTTTTCACACCCGTTACTTGTTTACTTTCCATTTGTCAATGTTTGTGTAAGCCAAATGTTCTTTGTTATGAAAAACGGGTTGCTTTGCATAAAAAAATGGTTTGCAGATAGACAAATCATGCTCCCTAGCTAGACTTTCAATATTCACACTCGAGTAGGAATGGTAAAGACAAATCCTGCTCAATAGTGTTTCCAGATAAATATCCATTTCCCATAGATATCTATCCATCCCTAATATAAAAAATAAAATAAAAAACCGATTTATACACAACCCTAACACCCTCTTCTTATTATCCTAACGTGGAACTTACTCTCTCCTTCATCTAAGCAGCATGAACACTACGATTGCTCTCAATAATATTGAAATTGACCAAAAACTAAAAACTACACTTTATATTTCTAATAACTACACTTTATATTTCTAATTGTTAATTTTTAGAATAACTCTTTTTGCAATGTCTTTGCACCTCATACAAAAATGAACACTAGGATTGCTCTCAATAATATTGAAAATGACCAAAAACTAAAAACTACACTTGATATTTCTAATTGTTAATTTTTAGAATAACTCTTTTTCACAATTTCTTTGCACCTCATACGAAAATTTATAGTATGAAAGGCTATATGATGTAGGTTTATAACTTTTGCCTGATTCAGAGTTTTTTTAACTCAATGGAGAGTTAGTCATCTAAAGTAAAGTTAGAAATTCGCCATCTAAAGTAAAGTTAGAAATCCGTTTAGGAAACTTGTTTAGTCAATGGAAAGTTGGCTAAAACCTAACGTTAGAATGTAACGCAGTCCCCATGGAGAATAAAACCACGATCTCTGTCTTTGGAAGGTTCCAACTCTTGTCTGTATCTGCCAACCACACTTTTGTCTGTATGTTGCACCTCTTCAAACGGTTCAAAAGTTTAATGCATCTAGCCGTTGGACGCTTGCTGCCTTTGTCCTAGTAATGTGTGAATTGTTGTAACCATTTTTTATGCTTTTTTCGATTTGCACTCTGCCCTTTTTTTTTTAGTGATTATGCCTGCACTTTATAATTTCCTTTTCATTTGGCTATTGTGTTTCCAGTTATGCTTGCCGTTTTTTTTGGTTTGGTCCTTTTGAATTTCTGTTAATGGGTTTATGGGCTTGTTTCTCTTATTTCATTTTAATTCTATATATTTCATCTAATGCCATGTATGGGTCTGGTTTTGTAACGCGAGAGTAAAATCTCTATGGGTATGATCTTTTTTCCATATTTGTGGTTCTAATGGGGCTGATTTAATGATTTGCAACTCGCCGTGGAGTTTGAGCGATGACTGAAAAGACCAGGTAATGAAATATTTCTCAAACAATATTCCTCATGTTAAAAACTAGGGTTTAGTTCGGTTTAGTTGATTGCTATGTTTTTTAAGAAACCAAGATTTGTAAAATTAATGGACTTAAAAATTGTTTTGAAAGATTGAGAGATCATATATCCTAGTGGGCAAATTCCTTAGTACATCGAAACTAGGGTTTGTAAAATTAAAGGACTTCAAATTTGTTTTGAAAGATCATATATCCTAGTTCAAATGTGTGGGAAAATTCCTTAATACATCGAAACTAGGGTTAGTTCAAATGTGTGGGAAAATTCCTTACCCGCCGTGATACCCGCGACGAATAACGTCCCCGGTATAACCCGTGACTAGCATCCCCGCAGATCACACTGACAAGAGAGAGCTCGAATGCCATCTCATGAATTTGGCTGCTTTTTCTTCCTGCTTTCTAGGATAGCTGGGAGAGAAGGTTCTTGAAACGCTGGCAGATCGAAACTAGGGTTTGTAAAAATGTGTGGGCAAATTACTTAATACATCTAAACTAGGGTTTGTAAAATTAAAGGACTTCAAATTTGTTTTGAAAGATTGAGAGATCATATATCCTAGTTCAAATGTGTGGAAAAATTCCTTAATACATCAGTTAGAGTTAATATTAAATGTTCTTATATCCCTGGGTCTATAATATGATAAAATATAAAAGTGCATTTTCTCACAGTTGAAGGTTGTTTGGATTCAAGCTCATTTGAGACGTTACTTTAGAGGGATTGAGGGATTTGTATTTAATTTTGTTATGTAATTTTTTCTTCCATTTATATCGGAGTGAGATGAGACCATTGCTTTAAGAGAAATCTTCATTAAGGAACTGGAGACAGTGTATGTGTAAATTGAGTTCATACAGAGCTTATAGATAACCAAAAATACCGGAGTGAGATGAGACCATTGCTTTTAAGGAAATCTTCATTAAGGAACTGGAGATAGTGTATGTGTAAATTGAGTTCATACAGAGCTTATAGATAGCCAGAGTTATTGGCAGTGGGTTCATTGCCAAACATATTCTTATTTATTTGCATGGCAGGTTTATGTTTTTTTAGCCTTCTAATTTTATTCGCATGGCAGGTTTATGTTGTTTTAGCCTTCTGATTTGAGTCTTCTATCCCCACTGTGAGTGGTGTTTATTTCTTTTGTTTTTTTATAAATGAGCTTTTTCCCTATTTCTAAGAAGACCAACTACCCTTCTTGAAGGGATAATTATTCCTTAGGTAGCTTATAAGCTTAGTCCTTCAGTATGGGGGTAAACACTGCTTCGGGAACAGAAACTTCTCCCAAAGTTTTTGTTAAGACCAACTACCCTTCTTGAAGAGATAACGATTTCTTAGATAGCTTATCATAAGCCTTTTCATTTAATTCTCCCAAAGTTTTTGTTAAGACCAACTACCCTTCTTGAAGGGATAACGATTTCTTAGATAGCTTATAATAATCCTTTTCATTTAATTCTCTCAAGACATACCTTAGATAGCTTTCCTCCCTCTTCTTCTTTATAATTGTAATTTATAAGAAGTATCAATTTTTCTATTTCGTTCATTCCATTTGCCCAATTAATAATTATTAATAAGCTTTGAATTACCCAGAATTTGAATCTATCCGATGCATTTTTTTAGTAATGGCCATGAATCAAATAACTGACCCTATTATTTGTGCCTTGTCCACAAGCTAAAGATGATTTAAATGCAAATAAATGTTTATCTGAAATGTATAGAATACAGCCATGAATCAAATAACTAAACCCTATTATTATGAATCAAATAACTAAGCCCTATTATTTCTGCCTTGTCCACAAGATGATTTAAATGCAACGAACTGTTTCTATGAAATGTATAGAATACCTCCAATACCACAGTTACCTAGAGAGACTTGGCATGTACCACCAAAGTAAACCCCAAGGCATAGATTGATCTATAATTGGAGATTTTATTTATCATGAATTCTTTAATGACATAAGCTTACAGATACCCTCATAGGCATATCACACCTAGTGGCTCACCTAAATTTTGGAAATATTTATTTTTCTTCAAATGTCATTTCATTTCTGGCTAGCCATTGCCCATACTACAGTACATGGCAAGCCCTATGATCTGTACCACCTATTAGAGAATTCATAAATGTTTTCTCCATCCCATATCCTTTTCCCTTAGTCAAATTCCAAATCTTGAGCCACACTTCTTTTGAGAAAGGACAGTGCACAAAAAGATGAAAAATCAATTCTTCATTCAGTTTGCATAGAATGCACCAACTAGGACCTTGCGATGTCCTCATATTGCAATTTTCCCAAGCTAGAACTTTGTTAGATAAGGCCAAACATAAAAACATCCTTATTTTTAATGGGAATTTCAGCTTCCAAATGGATTTCCACCACCACTCCCTTTCTCCTACTTCCTTATCTTCTGTCCTAACCTCATATCCCTCTTTTGATATGTAATTTTCCAAGGATTTATCTTTTGACCAAATAATAACATCATCTTCATCTTTTAATTTGATAGCCTTTTTTTTCAGTTTGAAGATATTTTGGTGTCATTCTTCTCCTAGTTCCCCTTAAATGTCTAGCTGAAATACTAGTTCCCCTTGATTGTCTAGATGAAAAATTGTTTCCCATCCTTGGTTTCATATAGAAGTATTGCCTTGATCTGCAGAATCAACAATATTGTATATCTGTAGCTTATGTAGAGTTTGTATAAAAGGTTTAATTAGTCTAAAAGTTCATGCACATCACATCCAAGGATACTATCCTATCTTCACTTTATTTCCTCTTCCTATCTTCCACACCGACAACTTCCTAGTCAATGGAAATGCTTTCAACAAAGTTTGTATAAAAGGTTTTGTTATCGTACAATCTGTAGTTGCCCAAAGCCCAAGGCAAGTGAGACAAGATTGGCGTAACAAGGGGGTGACCTATGACTGTCACCTTAATAGGAAACCCCTTTATGTTTACGAATATGTTAAGATTAACTCAAGGGAGACGTCCCTAGTGACTTAAATCGTTGATGAAGCTAAAACAAGGATTCAAAGATACCCCCCTCTCATTTTCTTAAGAGATGAAGTAAATGTAATGGATGAAATGTACCTACCCAAAACAAGACAATAAGAAAAAATATGGAAGCTTCAAGTGCAAAATGATATTAGTGCATCAATAAGACAATAAACCTTTGAAATGTATGTTAGATGATATAAAATTGCAGCAAAATGAAAGTTTACAACAACATGAGGTATTTTATAACAGCTGCAAGAAATATGCCTCGAAAGTGCTTGAAAAGACAATGAGAAGATGACACTTACTAGGCAAAATGATAATCACATGTCATAATCAATTTTATAAGTGTTTAGCTAGCATTCAATGTAGATTATGCAGAAAATTTGCTGCATTAAGATGGTTGTAGCAGTTATTTATAACAGTGACATGCAAATTAGTTGTCTAGGCTAGGTTAGTGTTAGTTTTAGTTAGTGAAAGCTATAAAGGTTAAGGTTTGAGTGTTGGTTTGATCTCTCAACAAAACAAGTGTCAGGACTAGTGCCTTTGAGGGGTTATGGAGTCAAAAGTTCAGCAACATTCATTTGGAGTAAGCAACAAAATGATTATGTTTATCCAAGTAAAGGATGAACCTTAGAAGATTAGTACCTTAAGTCTTCTAAGATTCAATCTTTAGGGAGGTGAGCTGCAGGCACTTCTAGGCCCTAGCAGTTTCCTTCTTCCTAGATAATTGAAATAAATATTTAGATCCAACAACAATTGATCAAGGCTTCTAAAGTGCTAGCACTTAGGGCTTTAGAAGCTTGTCAAAGTTAGCCACCTTAGAAAAGTCTAACAAATGTAGAGCAAAGAAGTAGTATCTTAAGTTCTTTACTCCTAGGGTTTGTCAAGCAAGAAATTTCATAATCTTTAACATGAATAAAAAAATATACCATAACCATTAAAATCAAATGACAATTGCATATTTACTTACTTCACCAAGAATAATCAAGCCATGAAATCTTATATTGCCAAACAACTTTACCAAAAATGATCCAAGTTGCAAGTAGAAGACTCAAACAGAGGTACACATCACAATTTCAGCCAATAAACCCTAAGTAGGGCGCAAATTTCAGTCCACTTATCTCCAAGTGTGAGTTATGTAAAAATGAATGTACTTTGTGTTTATTTATACAAAACTTTGACCCTTAATTAATTTTAGGTCAAAATTAAGGCCGACATGGGAAATTTACAATAAAATCCAATTATTACATAATACAAAATAGTTAGCACCTAAAGACATCTCCAAGGATGAGATCATGGCCTTCTAGGGTGACGTTGAGGCCCTAAGGTGGAATGCTGAACCTAAAATGTAAGGCGCTTGGCTTCTAGAGGCCCTAGATGATACCCACACGTGCCACCAGGCTCATAACTGCCTCCAAAATGAAAACCCTAGCTCTGGATGACGTCCAAGGTCATGATGGTGATGTCCAGGGCCCTCAAGGTCCAGCTTCCATGTGGAAGAGCAAGATCCCCATGGGTCTAGGTCTGCTAGGGTGCCTCCAAAGGAAACTTCCTTCTTTTTCCCAGTGCAAATATTCAATTTCTTCTTATCGATGGCTGGGGTTGCAACATCCATATGTGGGATTTAAGCCCTCATGAAGGTCCACTGGGCAAGGTCTTGCAACAAAAACATAAGTCACAGGGGTTCATAAGTCACATGGATCATTGCATGTAAATCACATCCAATAATTAAATTACCCAAACATGTGCATCAAACCCCCCTTAACCTAGATAAATTCTCAAAGATGTTATGCAATTTGACAAGTTAGGTTTGGAGAAGGTTTCAGAGTGTCCTATTGAGCTAACCTCCCTTAATTTTGGAGTGTTTCCCAGGTGGGGGATAATCCAAGTCATGTAAGTGTATGAGGTGGCATGGGGTAAGTGTCTGGGCATGGGGTGCATGTAATAACATGAGGATGTAAGTCTTACCTATGGGTTACTTCATAAACGACAAGCTCCACCTTGTCATAGATGCAATTGTTTCCTAGCCCATTTGTTTCATTTTATTCTTAGCTTTAGTTCTTTTGATCTTTTGCTTTTATGCTTCAAGGGAAAAGCTAAGGGTCAGTGTCTCAGCTTGATGACCAAAGGTGACAATGTTATCCACAAATATTTCATGGAAATGAGAAGGTTGTCTTGTGATGAGACTCCCTTTCTCTTAGCTATTCCACCAAGATCCACTACCCTTGTTTGGTGACCAGATAGGTGGTAGTGTCATACTACTACATGCCCATGGTCATAATGGGTCAGCTCGTGATGAGACCTCTTATCCATCAACTAGTACCTTGAGTGTTAATGTATCTTATGGGTTCCCTTTTCTTACTGAGAAGGTTTTCATTGCTTTCTATGGAATCCCTAGGTGAAGCATCTCAAAGGTTTCAACATTGTTTTTAACTCTTTCCATATACTTTTACCCTATGGGCCCTTAGCCCCTTCTTCCCATAAGTCTAGGTACAACCCTTCCTAGCGTAGCCAATCCCAATGCCCAATCAAGGATAGGGGAGATGTAAGGAATAAAGATGGAAAGTGGTACGTATGAAGGGACGAACGATGGATTTTCACAGATCCACCCAGTGGCAACCGATCCTAAAGGAAAATCAACTTACTAAGACACCATATCACCCCTCCAGGTATGAACAAGGAAAAGAGCATAATTTCCAAGCAAACGTCATGAAACGAAAAAGGATTCAATACACCATATTCAAGTGCTTAAAAAATCGAAGTCACACATACCATGATACCTGGACTCATTATGTCATGGAGCAAGACCAATTGCACTAAAGAAAAGAGGGGCCCTCTGGGGCCACGCTCAAGTCGTGTGCCTCTCAGTACCCCATGTCCAGGACCTTTGTTCCTCAAGACATGATCTTCTTAGTGATCCCTAGGGTAGGGGATAACATCTGGCTCCAACTCGAGGACATGTTCTCATTGTAGAGCACATAAAAACCTCAGCATCTCGGGTATGACCCGTGTTTGCTAAATCTCAACAAAGGATATTAGTAATCCTCAAGGTGGTGATATCACCCCTTGTTCATATATGATATAATAAAATAAAGAGAATCTCTAATCTAACATGTGATCATGAGCATACATATATACATAATTAAATAATACAATATGAAAATGCAACTACAACTATGCTAACATGATACGCAGATGGTATGTACAATGGATGCAAAATTCCTACCTATCTAACTTACTTGTACTTACCTGTGAAGTCAAGTCTCTGCCCCATGATGGGGTTTGAGGAGGCGTCACTAACTGGTAATGGATTTTTTCTTCGTTCCAGCGTAGTCAAATAGTAGGCATTGTTGACCGACTTTATTCTGATTTTGAAAGGTCCAAGCCAAAATTGTGCATTCCCTTTAACATTGTTAAGCTCACCTTTCTTAGTGTCCCACATCCATACTATATATCCCTTTTGATATTCTTTTGCTTCAAACTTTTTTGTTCCCTGTATAACCCTGGTGTATTGTCTTGAGGGAGGATGGTGGGATTCAGCTAAAAGGACTTATTGTTGACTTGGTTTAATCAATATATCATCATCCCCTTTCTTTAGAAATTTGACAGAGCCAACTTCTTTGTCCTTATATTTATCTAAGAGTTGTTGATACTCTTGTTTCTTTGACCATTGAATCTCATCAAAATCTTCCTCTGAGGTGAAAGGAAAATCCTCTGGAGAAAATACAGGAAGCTTTTCCTTAATTGGTTCATGTGTTTCACTGATCTTAGTACCATCATTAATCTCTTGTACATGGAACTTGGCCATTGGCATATTTGGAAGGCGTGCAATTGTCCCATTTTTCATAGGCACGTTGATATAAGTTATATCCATCTCTAATGTACCACCCAACATTGCAACAAAATTCCTGGACAAAAGCATCCCCCATACTTCAGGGACATATACCACCACAATATCCATATGGATCTCTCTCTCAGGATATTTACGAAGGTGTACTTCAACATTCTCAGCTACCCCATGAGTGGGTATGGCTCTGGATTCAAAACCACACACATTCCTATAAGGTCGTGTATCCCTTAGGCCTAGTTGCTCCATGGCTTTCAAAGATATCATGTTGGCACCTGCTCCCGATTCAAGCATACAATTGTCGAGACATTTGTTATTTACTATCAATGACATAAATAAGGGTGGGTGTCCATCATATTGAACCCTAAAATCGTCTGCTTGTAACATAATAAGAGGGTCTAGTGGTTCATCCAATACATTGAAAAACTTTTCAAACTTTTCTTTCATGGATGGAACCTTGATAACTTCCTTCAATGGGATGGTTACGTGCATCTTGGCTAATGCACTTTCCAAGTCAAAATTTAATTCAATCTTGTTAGACTTAGAAGAACTTTTAGGAAGGAGTATGTTCATAGGTGGAGGTTTTGGTTGTGAAGATGTAGGTCCAGTAGTGGAGGTTTTTAGGAAGGAGTATGTTCATCCATTTTTGTCTAGTATACACTTGGAATTCTTGTTTTTTCAACTTTTTTCTTGACTCTTTATCAAGGTTATTGATTACCTCCATTTTATCCCTCTTGGTTGCTTCTTTTATTCCCTCTTCATGTTGTTCAAGTGTGATATTAAGGCAACATTGTGACTCCTCAATGGTATGGTTGATAATATTTACTTGATCATAGATTATTTAGATGGAATTCATGCTCCCAATGTGATTCTTTGCATTACAACTACCACAGGTTCTCCTCAACCACATTTGTGGGGGCTAAAGTAATAGGGACCTCTTGATCGTTCTTAGGCTTGAAATCTTGAACACACCTTCGGAATTTTCCCTTAGAAGGAGGTCTAGGAGCTTGTTGTTGGGCTCTTTCTAGATTAACAATCCTATTCATCATTTAACTCTTGAGTTTTTACCATGCCATCTAGATTCAATTGTAGCTTTGCCAAGCTAGCACCAATATTTGAAGCAAACTCAACATTGTGGACTACTTTGGGTTTGACATCCATCTTGACTCTTGGGGCAGAGAAAGGTTCTACTTTGGATGATGATAGGTTATTTTCAATCTTCATAGCCATCTCGTGGGCTTCTTGGATTGTTCTAGGAGATTTGTCTCTGATAAGGAAACCCATTTGTCCTATAAAGGTTTTGGTGTAAAGAAAGAGAAGAAAGTTGTTTGAAGGGTGATGGCTTGTTGGGATTTGTTGTATTAACCTTTCAAATTTATCATGAAATTCCCTAACAATTTCATTCTCCGCTTTTGTGATGTTTTTCAACCTTGTTAGGAACATGTTAGGGTCTTCCTTGACACTCCATATTTTGAGGAACTCTTCCTATAATTTATCCATAGATGTAATACTGGTGTTAGGGAGATCGTTATACCATCTTCTAGTGCCATCATAGAGGGTAGCAGAGAACAATTTCATTGCTAAATATTCAGCATCATGATTGATGGGATGAAGTTGGAAAAAGGCCCATAAACTACACATATGGTCCTCGACCCTAACTACATCATTACCAATGAATTTAGGCAACCACTTCTCATACCTAGGTGGCATTTGTCGAGGGTATCGTAGAATATTTGTCATGTCTAACTGTTTAAAAAGTTTGGATGACCATTGTTTTTGGTTATTAGCCTAATTTGGATTAAGGGTCTAAGTTTGAGTGTTAGACATAGTGTTTAAGGGAATATTGCCTTCAAATAATGATTTTACTATAGGATAGTCTTGGGGAGGAATGGTATATCTCCCTGAACTCAGTGGAGTCACTAGATAATCTTCTTGAAATTATCAAAGGAATGAGGGGATCACTCTCAGTGGAGTCTCCAGGTAAGCTTTGTGAAATGAAGGCTTTGGATAGTGACTTGCTGAAAAAGTGTCGTTTGAGGAAAATTGACTCTATGTTCCTCGACAATGGTGCCAAAAATGTTATCGCGCAATCTATACTTGCCCAAAGCCCAATGAAACTGAGACAATATTGGTGTAACAAGGGGGTGACCTATCACTGTCACCTTAATAAGAAACCCCTCTCTGTTTAGGAGTATGTTAAGATTATCCCAAGGGAGACGTCCCTGGTGACCTAAAGGGTTGATGAAGCTAAAGCAAGGATGCAAAGATACCCCCCTCTCAATTAAAAAGTTCTTTATGTCTTAAGAGATAAAGCAAATGAAATGGATGAAGTGCACCTGCCCAGAACAAGACAACAAGAAAAAATATGGCAATTTCAAGTGAAAAATGATATTAGTGCTTCAATAAGACAATAAAGCTTCGAAATGTATGCTAGCTGATATAAAATTGCAGCAAAATGAAAGTTTACAACAAAAAGAAGTATTTTATAACAACTACAAGAAATATGCCTCGAAATTGCTTGAAAAGACAATGAAAATATGGCATTTACTAGGCATAATGATAATCATGTGTCATAAGCAATTTTAGAAGTGTTTAACTAGCATTCAATGTAGATTATGAAAAAAATCTGTTGCATTAAGATGAATGTAGCAATTATTTATAACAACAAGAAGTAAATTAGTTGTCTAGGTTAGGTTATTGTTAGTTTTAGTTAGTGAAAGTTAGAAAGGTTAAGGTTTGAGTGTTGGTGTGATCTCTGAACAAAATAAGTGTAAGGACTAGTGCCTTTGAGGGGTTATGGAGTCAAAAGTTCAACAACATTCTTTTGGAGTAAGCAACAAAATGATTATATTTATCCAAGTAAAGGATGAATCTTAGAAGAGTAGTACCTTAAGTCTTCTAAGATTCAATCTTTAGGGAGGTGAGGTACTAGATAGTAGTCACTTCTAGGCCCTAGTTGTTTCCTCCTTCCTACATAATTAAAAGAAATATTTAGATCCAACAACAATTGATCAAGGCTTATAAAGTGCTAGCACTTAGGGCTTTAGAAGCTTGTCAAACTTAACCACCTTAGCAAAGTCAAACAAATGTAGATCAAAGAAGTAGTATCTTAAGTTCTTTACTCCTAGGGTTTGTCAAGCAAGCAATTTCATACTCTTTAACATGAATAAGAAAATATACCATAAACATTAAAATTAAATGACAATTGCAGATTTACTTACTTCACCAAGAATAATCAAGCCATGAAACCCAAGATTGCCATACAACTTCACCAAAAATGATCCAACTTGCAAGTAGAAGACTCCAAGAGAGGTGCACATCCCAATTTCAACCAATAAACCCTAAGTAGGGCTCAAATTTCAGTCCACTTCTCTCCAAGTGAGCATTGTTATGTAAAAATGAATGTACTTTATGTTTATTTATACAAAACTTTTTCCCTTAATTAATTTTAGGTAAGAGATAAGTTCGACCTGGCCAATTTACAATAAAATCCAATTATGACATAATACAAAATAATTATCACCTAAAGACATCTCCAAGGATGATGCCATGCCCTTCTAGGGTGACGTTTAGGCCCTAAGGTGGAATGTTGAGCCTAAAATGTAGGGCGCTTGGCCTCTAGAGGCCCCAGATGATGCCCACACGTGCAAACATGCTCATAACTGACTCCAAAATGGTGATATCCAAGGCCCTTATAGGTCAACGTCCATGTGGAAGAGAAAGATCCCCCTTGGTCTAGGTCTGCCAGGGTGCCTCCAAAGGCAACATCCTTCTTTTTCTCGGTGCAAATCTTCAATGTCTTCTTACCCCTGTCTGGGGTTGCAACATCCATCTGTGGGCTTTAAGCCCTCATGAAGGTCCGAGCTAATCATTCTCTCATGTGTGCATGCCCACCGGGAAAGGTCCTACAACAATAACAAGCACGTCCTCCAAGGGTTCATAAGTCACAAGGATCATAGCATGTAAATCACATCCAATAATTAAATTACCCAAACATGTGCATCAAACCCCTCTTAATCCATAAAAATGCTCAAAGATGTTATGCAATTTGACAAGTTAGGTTTGGAGAAGGTTTTAGAGTGTCCTATTGGGATAACCTCCCTTAAGTTGGGGGTGTTTCCCAGGTGGGGGATAATCCAAGTCATGTAAGTGTATGAGGTGGCATGGGGTAAGTGTTTGGGCATGGAGTGCATGTAATAACAGGGGAATGTAAGTCTTACCCGTGGGTTCCTTTCTCTAGGGCGAGTTCCACCTTGTCATAAATGCAATTATTTCCTAGCGCATTCATTGCCTTTTATTCTTAGCTTTAGTTCTTTTAATCCTTTGCTTTTGTGCTTCAAGGGAAAAGTTGAGGGCCACTGTCCTGGCTTGATGACCAGAGGCGACAATTTTATCCACAAACATTTCACGGAAATGAGAAGGTTGGCTCGTGATGAGAACCCTTTTCTCTTGGCTATGCCACCAAGAGCTACTACCTTGGTTTGGTGATCAGATAGGTGGTAGTGTCATACCACTACATGCCCATGGTCATAATAGGTCAACTCGTGATGAGACCTGTTATCCATCAACTAGTACCTTGAGTGTTTATGTATCTTATGGGTTCCCCGTTCTTATTGAGAAGATTTTCACTGCTTTCCTTGGAATCCCTGGGCGAAGAATCTCAAAGGTTTCAAAATTGGCTTTTAACTCTTGCCAGCTACTTTTACCCTTTGGGCCTTTAGCCCCTTGTACCCACAAGGTAAGGTACAACCCTTCCTAGTGTATCCAATCCCAATGCCCAAACAAGGATAGGGGAGATGGAAGGAATAAAGATGGAAAGTGGTAAGTATGAAGGGACAGATGATGACTTTTCACAGATCCACCCAGTGGCAACCCATCCTAAAGGGAAATCAACTTACTAGGGAACCATGTCACCCCTCCATGTATGAATGAGGAAAAGAGCATAATTTCCAAGCAAACATCATGAATTGAAGAAGGATTCAATACAACATATTCAAGTGCTTCAAAAATTGGAGTGACACATACCATGATACCTGAACTCATTACGTCATGGAGAAATACCAACTACTACTTCAAGACTAGGCTGCTAGGATGGATACTATTGCTGGTGATAAATGGACTGCACTGAATAAAAGAGGGGCCCTCCGGGGCCATCCTCAAGTTGGCTTTCTCTCGTTACTCCATGTTTTGGACCTGTGGGCCTCGAGACGTTAACAAGTTTAACTAGTTTAAAAGTTCCTCCACATCCCATCCAAGGATCCTGTCCTATCTTCACTTTATTTCCTCTTCCTATCTTCGACACCAACAAATTTCTAGTCAATGGAATCAACAAAGGATTCTATATTGTAGAGGCTCCTCCAGTTGTCTTCATCTCCTTTCTGATCTAGTCCTCCAATCTCCATGAAGTGATATATTTTTCATTCATAATATTTCCTTAGAGACTTTCATTTTGCAACAATATCCACACGCTTTTAGCATCCAAAGCATGGCCAAACATGTGTATACTCTACAAGCCCCAAACTCCATCTTTTTCTGGCTTTGAAAGTTTTTTCCACTTTACCAAATAAATGCCCTCTTGTTTTATTTTACTCTTCCACAAGAAACTAAAATATTCTTTCCTTATTTTTCCAAGATTCCTTTTGGAGTGTGGGCTAAAGATAGCCAATAAATTGAAATCCCTTCCAATACTAACTTAACTTTCTATAACACCAACTTGTGACCCTCCCTTTAAGCTTTTCATAGAGCCAATACTAGTCTTTGATTCTATAATCATTTGGTTTTAAGAAAAACCAAGGTATTTAAGTCCAATTTCAAAGGGGATCGAATTAAAAGGCAACACCCTGTTGGCCCCAAAATCTCATCCTTGAAATTTGGATGGTCAAAGGGCCAGTCTACCCTTTTAGGCTGGAATTCAGAGGTTCGTCTTGATAGCACAGGACCAACATTAATAGGTCTTCCAGGCACAATGATTATTGTTCTGGTCAGTTGGAGGATGGTTTCTTACATGTGTTGAGTTTAAGTCCAATTTCAAAGGGGATCGAATTAAAAGGAAACACCCTGTTGACCCCAAAATCTCACCCTTGAGATTTGGATGGTCAAAGGGCTAGTCTATCCTTTCAGGCTGGAATTCAGAGGTTCATCTCGATAGAACAAGACAAACATTCATAGGTCTTCTAGGCACAATGATTATTGTTCTGGTCAGTTAGAGGATGGTTTTTTACACGTGTTGAGTTCAGATCTTTTTTTAGTGATTTCTGAGTTATTACAGGATGAGATTTCAGTGCCAGGTTTGAGTATGAGAGACTTACAACATTATGGGACACTTCTTTCCATTAAGGATCTTACTGGCCCCTCACATCAATTATTTGACAACATATTCTTACTCCTTGTCAAATTCTGCTTCCAATGAGTATAAACTTGATGGTATTTCGACAACCTGCTTTTTGGGTGATGAGGTGGCACAAGTGATTACATGGAAGGGTGAGGTGGTAACCCATGTGGGGCCCACACGCCTAAATATGGGTCCTTTTTCCTCCTAAAACTTGGCCCACTAAGGTGCCCAACACTTGCCAAATGAAAACTGGATAAAATAAAGAAGTTTCCCAAAGTCATAAAGAATTCTAAAGCAAATCAAAAAGTCAAACTGGGCAAGTTGTCTCCTTTCTACTTTAGCTTTAGCTTTTAGCCTTTATTTTTTATCTTTTTCCTTTCCCAACTTTCTACTTTTCTTTCTTTAACATTGCACTTTTTCCCTTTCCCATCTTTCCACTTTTTCCTTTTCTCCCTTTTCCTTCCATTCTATCGCTCATGCGCCCTATTTCTCTCCATGAGTTGTGCCCCTCTTACCTTTTTGGCCACAACTTCTCCATACCTAACCAGTTTTGACCCATTCCACCTCCATTCTCCTCCAGATAGGCCCTATATTTGGCCAGATTGCTTGGGAAAGGTGCGCTTAGCCAATTTTAGCAGGTTTTCATGCATTGAGACATGGAAAATGGATAGATTGACACACGAGTGAGGGATATTGGCTATTTTTTGGCCCAATTTGGAAACATCAGGGCAAATTCTTCATGCAGTTAGATATATATGAAACATTCTACCACAATTTACAGTTTGATCACTCTATTACAGGAGCATTACTTCTCTCTTATTATATTCTATCTCTCATTCTAGCTTCATATTCTCAGAGTCTTGGAGATTATTGAAACAATTCATGGCTTTTCTCTGTGATGGATCCATTCCTTTGATTTGACATGAATAAAGAGTCTTATGTGTTGATTTTGGCTTAGATTCTTGTTTTTGTATTGGATTTCTAACAAATTGCAGGCTTCTTGAAGCTCATCCTTCACTAGGGGTCGATTTGGCACCATTGGAGTGTTCTTTTCTTGTTGATTTCTTTCTTTTTGCATTCTATTGGTTTGCTCTGCTTAGGGTTTTCCACCAAAATTCATTTTAAATTATTTTTTATGCTAGTTTTGGGTGAGGTTATCTAACCCTCTTCCCAAAACCATATTGTGCTTGTTTGATTTGTGTTTTGCAGGTACATTTTCATCCATCAAGCAACACGCCCTAGGGTATCCTCCCTGTGGTTGGCACGCACCAGCCCAAAACGAGAGGGGTGTTATCATTCATGACCTTAGGATCCACCCTTGAGTTAAGCCTAGTTTGATTCCCTCAACCTACAATCTACCTGAAGTAAAATTTAGCCTTAACACACCCCAACACAATGTTTTTCTACTTCTTCCTAAAGAACATAGATTAGAATTGAGAACTTATGGGTGATCACCTCGATTCCTGTAGCTTCATTCACCTTTCATTTAAAATTATTTTTTATGCTAGTTTTGGGTGAGGTTATCTAATCCTCATCCCAAAACCATATTGTTCTCGTTTGATTTGTGTTTTGCAGGTACATTTTCATCCATCAAGCAACACGCCCTAGGGTAGCCTACCTGTGGTTGGCACACACTAGCTCAAAACGAGAGGGGTGTTATCATTCATGACCTTAGGATCCACCCTTGAATTAAGCCTAGTTTGATTCCCTCAAACAATAATCAACCTAAAGTAAAGTTTGGCCTTAACACACCCCAACACAATGTCTTTCTCCTTCTTCCTAAAGAACATAGATTAGAATTGAGAACTTATGGATATTCACCTCCATTCTTGTAGCTTCATGGTAAAGTTCCAAGATTTCCTTATACTTTATAACTTCTCTTACTAATCCTAATCCAAATGGAATGAAATCATCTACAAATAATAAATAATATAAAGATAAAGAGCTTCTCATGTTAATTCCCTTCATTGAGCCTTCTCTCTTACATGTTACCATTCTACTTAATCCCTCAACAGCCAACATAAATAAGAAGGGAGACATCAAGAACCCCTATTTGAGTTCCCTAGAAGAAAAAAAGATTCTTGAAACTAAACACTTGTTTGAGTGCCCTAGAAGCAAAGAAGAATCTAGAAGCTAAACCATTAATCATCATTGCAAATGATGTTGAAGAAAGGAATCCCATGCTTAGTTTTTGAAGCAAAAGTTAACCCTCCTTTGTAGCATGCATTTGGAACTAACCTCGCATTGACTTGGAACTAACCTGGCATTGACTTGGAACTGATTTCAAATTGGAATCCATATCTGATGTTTTCCACCCATTTTCTAAATTCTAGTTGACAATTCATGATTAAAAATGACTCAATGACTCATGGCAAAGTATTTAGTATTTACTCATTAGATTAGAGATTGACAATTTTTTGGACTCTAGAGGATATTTACAACCTCAATATTTATGTATCATATTGTAATATATCAATTACTTGCTTAGAACTTTAACTTTGTTTATCTCAAAGCTTATAATTTATGTACCTTAATGTCATTTTTCCAATTTCCAACTTACATGCAATATAAATGAATAAACTTGCATATTTGATGTCTAATTGTTTATATTTACATTGATGTGCATGGATTATATATATATATATATAAAAGCTTATAATTTATGTACCTTGATGTGATTTTTCCTATTTGCAACTTACATGCAATATAAATGAACAAACTTCCATATTTGGTGTCTAGTTGTTTATATTTATATTGATGTGCATGGATGGAAATATATATATACTACTTTGGATGGCAATGAGTAAAGGTATAACTTCAACTTTTGATAATTTGACCCCAATTTGAATCACCTTCCCAAAAAATAATGTGATCTCTGTTTCTATAAATCATGTACTATTGTAGCCAACTCTAGTAAGCATGTAATATTGTAGCCAACTCTAGATAACTAGGAAAGTCACAGTAGTTCATAAGGCTTTAAATTCCATGATTCAAAAGAGACAACTTTATTATTTGGGTCAATGCACCTCATACTTAAGTCACACATCGATGCAGACAATGAGTTTGCCTTCAATGTTTGAATTCATACTTGAGTCACAAATCAATGAAGACAATGAATTTTCCTTCAGTTTTTGAATAATTTATATATTTTTCAAAATTTTCAAGTCGACTACAAGTTAAGGGATCACTGAACTAAGTATGGGTTTGTAACATCCTGCTCTGGCGCACTGAGAACACTTATTATTTGAGGACACTTGCCCGCAAGTGATCTGGACCCTTTTTATGTTAGACCTTTTATATTTGATTATTATGTGATTGACAGACGACATGATGTGTTACTATTTGATGTAGACGGGTGCTATTGACTCAGTTTTATTGAGTGTGCAGGGTTTTTGACCTTGAGGATGCAGAGGCATCGGTAGAACCCCCTT
>ML777394.1:731302-759337 GCA_009831015.1 Picea engelmannii | reverse complement strand
ATATGTATGTATATTTATATTATGAACAAATTATAAACAAATAAAGTTAAGCATGTGAAAATAAAAGGAAATTAAAAATGAGCGCACATACTCTTTGAGTTTTGAAAAGAAAAATAAAAATGAAATATATAAACAAAATAAACTAAAATGAAAAATAAGAAAGTCAAAAGAGAAAAAGGGGGGAAAACCTAAGAAAAACAAGAATTAGGGTTTGAGACTGGATAAAAGAAAGGGAGAGGGGGAAAGAAGGGACATTTTGGCTGAGATTGGTATTGTTATGCTGCGGAAAATAGAGACTGGTTGATTTCTGGTAGGAGTTGGGAATCCTCAGCAGACTTGAGTGGTAGCTCAGCCTTGGAGGCGAGCTGAGGAGCTAGTTACTCTCTGATTGTGTGTGGCCCCTTTGCAGCTCGGGGGGCTGAGGGGGAAGAAGAGTACCCCTAGCGTTTGGCTGGGAGGTACCGGTGAGTTCTTCGCGGTCGGCAAGCAGGAGCAGGAGCGGAAGGAGCAGGAATCGTTGCGGAAAGCGAATAAGGCCAAGGTATGTTCCTGAACTGAGTAGAGTAGAATGCATCATGATTTATTGTTGCGCTTATGGTTGTATTGTTGTGGAATGTTGTTTCCAGCCCTCATACTCTGTTAAAAAAAAAAAAAATTAGGGGGTACCTTAGAAGATCTTAGTTTTAAAAAAAAAAAAAAGTGTAGTGGAGGGTTCAGATATTTTGTTGTGGTTCAGGCTATTCGTGGTTATGCCGGGGGCGTTCTTGTTTTCTAATTTACAGTGGGCCTTCGGTTGTGGGCATCTTGTTTTATAATATTATTGATTTCGCTGCAAAAATTTTTGGCAGTTCATTTAAATCACTGTCATTCTTTTAAAAAGGGAACTACTGTCATCTCACTGTAAATAGCTGGATTGCGTTTTTGGGCGTTTCGTCCTCTAATCACGTGGGTTGGGGTAGATTCGGCTTGATCGGGTCATCTTTTGTCGGGGCAGTTCCCAGGTTATCCCTTGCTACTTGTATTTTTAAACCCTGGCCCTAAATTGACCTCCACGTATTGCTGGTAACTCTTGTAATTATTTCCTCAGTACTTAGGCCATGCTTACATCGAACGTTCTGTGTATGCTGGGGTAGACGCCGCAGATGCCTGTGGGCAGAAGGTGTTCTTGATAGTGTTGGGATCATGGTAACGCATTTATTTATCATTTGTTCTCCTTCTTATTCTTGCAACGCCATGACCAGGTTCGTGGAGCTCTCTTCTTGTTGTTGTTGATTCCAGAACCCACAACGAAGCACCTACAGGCCTCTGCGCGTGTTACTGTCGCGATTGTAAACTACTGTATTATGTCAAGCGTTTAGAGCGTTCTTGCCGTGAAAAAAAAAAAAAAACCCCACATCTTCTTCAAAACTCATGAATAAAATGTTCACATCTAAACATCTTTTCAATTGACGATAACTGCAGACAGCTCCTCAATGTACGTTATTTACAAACCCCTTTAACCTACAAAAATATATCCCTGTTGTTGTGTGTACTCCATCGCATTCCGTCTTCAGCAAGTTAATTGAATCCTTCCAAATTCTGGGGCCTTGCTTTCACATAAATTGTTACTTTCCAGATCGCAATTTCCTTTTCCTCCTTCATTGGCTAAAAAAATCCCTGGTTTCTATCCAACTATGCATGTTTTTCATTGAGTTTGAAGAAAACGACAAAGGAGTCCTTCGCAAGGCACCTTGCATAAAGAAAAGACGGCAAACAATGGCGGCCTTTCTTCTAGTTGATCATAACTCACTCGCGGTATTGGGAGCCTTATCGTGCAGGACACCACCTTTATAACTTTATTGTTTTCTGGCATCAATTATCTCGTGTGGACTGTGCATATTATTTGAATTTTGTATGTGAAGCTTTTACACGGTTTTGCCAAATTTGGGTATACAATCTCTAACCTCGTGTGTGAAATTGAATTACAATGTTAGGTTTTAATAGTTGCTAATTTTATTGAATGCCTGAGTGGTAACCAAAATTTTACAGTTAAACGAAATTAAAAATAAAAAAAAACAGGAATTTCATACTAAGTAAAGCTGGCTAGCACACGATCTATTATTCTTTTATTATTTTACGGTTAGACGGATTTAAAAATGAAAAACAGGAATTTCCTTGACTAAGCAGCCACACACATGCCAAATTCCCGAAGATAGGTAATATCCCCCCAAATTATCAGTGTCATCGTCAATTTACTCTAATTTTTATTGGACAGTGTGAAATCTCTAGTCTGTAGCATCCATTCATCAGGGTTCGTGCTAGCGCAATCGATGCCTACAGCTGAATAACGTCAAGGCATGCGGAACCTCCCATAAAGTCCTCGCTCAGTCCGAGCGAGTGCAGTTGCCACGATACTTTTGTTCCTTTTCGAAAATTAATTTTAAACAATAGTTCTGACTTTCCACTCCTGATGGATTTTTAAATATTTAATTAAACGGAAACTGAACCCTTCCTTCCACTTTGATAAACCTGTGTATTCTCCTTGCTTCCACTCGTAGATTTTTCGTGGTTCTGACTCGACCACGCGCTGGTAGTAATTGTTGCCAGATGCCGAAATTTTCACCTGCCTTGGCAGACTGGTTCAGTCGTTGCTTCCTAGGGTAGACAATAACGGCACGACGGTCAAGACTGTCAGTGCCCCGCTGGAATCGAGCCTTCAGCGTGCAGGCTCGTTTACCCACGCGTCCCGCTCACTTGTGCAGAAGTAGCACGCCTGGGCGGTTTCTCGGTTGCCATTTTCCATGATTCTGATGACAAATGTTGATCATAACCTGCACGAGTTACGTTTTACCCTTATGTTAAATTTAAAATTTAATCAATGAACGAATCCAATGATAGTGTCCAGACATCCCTCACAATGGAGTTTTTGAGTACTCGCGTAAAACCTAATTACTACCTTTCAACTAACCACGAATGAACCAACCAAAGCGAAAGTTTATCACTTATTATTCACTCTGGTTATCCTGGTTTAAGGCTTTATTTCAGTTATGGTTACAGTTGTTCTCTTTAATTAATTAAGCAGATAATAGATGCCCTTTACATTATGCTTGGGCGTACTTGGACCTTCCAATGTTATATTATGTTATGTAGGTACTCCTAAAATTGAAAATCTATATATCTATATCATGGAGTATGCACAAATCTGATGTTTAAATCATCCAATAAATCAGGTGGCTTTTAACATTAGAAGACATAATGGATGTGTGATTCTCTATTGGATATTAAATAAAGGTTCTTATAGGGATATAGATACATGTATATGTTGTTACATTAAAATTTAGTTTAAAAGGGTTGTTCTCATTTTATATAATGCAGGCTAAAGTATATGTTGTTACATTAAAATTTAGTTTAAAAGGGGTGTTCTCATTTTATATAATGCAGGTTGGTATTAGTGCCATAGAAAGGAATGGTCATAATTCCCTTTTTATAGAACTTATTATTTATACGTGCTATTGATTGTAAGGTAATGTGATGGGCATGGTAATAGCTATTGCATTAAAGAATAAAAAATGGTTGATGTATCATGGTGGGGATCATAACTAATTCTCATCAGTAGTAGATTATATAATATCCTAAACTAAGCATATTGAGTCTTTACAATATAGTAAATGTGGATGTACAATTTTGAAGATTGCATTAGTAACGAAAATTCATGTAATTGGATTGTTATTAAACAGTTTACATTATGTTTCCCTTGAATTTAATTTATTAGGTTAATCGTCGATTATTATATTCGCCATGTCGGGGTAAGCAAGGGTCATCATGGGTTTTAGGTACAATGGTAATTTATTAAAGGAATATGAGTTCCAGTTGATTGAAGGATGAGTTGCAACATAAAAAAAAAAATCTTTAAAATCCTATTGGCCTTATGTTTCCCAATGATTTCGAATTTGACAAGTTAATCGCGAATATTTTATTATAATGATGTAATGAAAAGAAATCTTAGGTTCAATTTACAATGCTATTATAAGGGTAAATACAAGGCCATTCATGTTTAGGTTTGGGGTATATCCGTCATTTTAAATACCCAACATGAGGTAAAGTCACCCTTATTTTAAGTGCATTGAGGTTGTGACATAAAATACGATGATAAGGTTGTTGGGTGATGTTAGAGCAACTTCTTTATGATAGACAACATGTAAACATAGGATCCCTAATTCTACGGACATTCAATGATTTGGTTTAGTAATCGGGGATTGGCAGTTATCTAAGTATACTTTATTTAAGGCAGGGTTGGTAACTCGTCGTCTCATAGAAGTCAATGGAGTAAATGGTCTGTTTTTAGTGTCGTTGAGTCTCTCTAGCGGTTGGTCATTGTCAGAGTCCTTCTGACTTGCTTCGCCCATAGAGGTCGTGGTTTTCCATTGATATTGTAGTACTTGGTTCTCTTGCATTGCGTGGTCTGCTTGTGTCGGGCGGGATATAGACATCTCCCTGTAGCCTTATTATATTGTCTGTGTGCATGATTTTTCTGTGTAGAGAATCCAGTGCCGTATCAAGAGTCTCGGGCCCTTTAAAGGCAGGGTTCCACTCTTGCGACACACCTGACAGAAATAGTAAACTCTACTACTATGGATTCTTCCCTATGTGACTGTACTGTACTTAACACCTCGTGTCGTTTTCTTCTTACTACTGCTTGTTGTGCGTCTGGTGTCATTGGTCGTTAATGCTTGCAGTTACTTGTGGTGCATCTTATGACTTCTGGTTGTGATCGTCGTGGTTGCGTCTAGTGAGTCATAGGGTGGGGACGTGAAACCAAGTATGTCTATTCCTTTTCACACGAGCACACCCACCTTAACAAAAAAAAAAAAAAAAAATTGCACTCGTTATCATAGTTGTTGTCGTAACAAGGAGGTTCTTACAGGGTTTGACTACTTTGGATAGAACCGAGTAAAGGTATACTAATCTTTTGATAATTTGACCCCAACTTGAATCACTGTCCCAAAAAATAGTGTTTTCATCTATGTAAAGAATGTACTGATGTATCCAACTCTAGATCACGAGGAAAGTTGCGTAGTTTATAAGGCTTTAAATTCCATGATTCAAAAGCGAAAACCTTATTATTTTGAATCAACACACCTCCATGATACTTGAGCCATACATCAATGCAGACAATGAATTTTCCTTCTATGTGTGATAACTCTAATGCAATGGCATTAGTTTAATTTACTCAAAGGTTTCTTTACTTTCTGATATCCACTTGAATTATTTTTTTTATAATTTTTCGTCTAATGCATTTTTGGTGGAAACTTACCAGGTATTTTCCTTCCTTTTGAGGATACTACCCATGGTAAACTAGATTCTGTAGAAGCTTAAAGCTTTTCCATGTCACTTACAATAACAAAACTTGGGTGGGGAGGATAACACTTAATCACACAACCACTCAAGCTAGACCCAATTGATAACTGTTAGAAAGTAATGGATGTGCTCATTTAACCATAGACAATATAGCAATATTGTCACCCAACCATAGGCCGAAGCCACCCCCGAGCACCTTAACCTTGACAGAGAATTATTTTGGAAGCAAACCCTAGGCTTAATAGCCAATCAAGGTAGTGCACCTCTCTTCAGGGATAGCACACCAAGCAAGAAAAACCAAAAGGCCAAGCAGAAAGTCCAAACCATAACCAAGAGAAAGTAAAAGTCAAAACTGAAATCTGCTAGTTGCAGCTACAACTCTTCTTCAAACTTGTGCACCACTGGCCTTATGCAGTGATGATAGGTGAGGTGACAAATGAGATCTGGTTTCCTGTATTTATACTGCCTTTCCTGAACTGTGTGGGATGACTTCTCATTTTGGAAGTGGGCCTAATGGTTAAGAACATGTGTTTCCTCTTAAGAGGTCACAGGTTCAAATCCAGAGGGGGGGGGTAGGGTATGTATACCTTCGTAGACTTTACCAGTCAAATCGTTGGGTGGAGGGGGGTCCCTTGTCCCACAAAAAAGGGGGTCTCATACACCAATTTGGTGTGCTGTCTTGGCCGTGACCTTAAAAATAGATTATTATTATTATTATTATTATATTAAATATTTCATTTAGTCGACTTGTCTTCTAGGGTTAGATCCAATCCTTTAGGGTTTCTTCTTTTTCCCAGAATATTCTATTCTCGTCAAGGTTACACGTGGAGATAAATTCCTCCCTCATCTACCATGATATCAAAACTCCCTCCTAGCTAGGGAGGTATTGAAGGCAATGGTATTGAGCACAAACATACCATTCAACCAGTAGCGTCATCATAGTTGTACATGATATCTCATGATTTAATCACGAGCACCATTAACACTATCATATGATAGCATCAACTGCATCATCTCTTGAAACCATACTCCATCTGAGTAGTCAGGCTTGATGTTGAATAAGTCACTCACTCCACAGAGTGATACAAGGACCATTCTTCTAATTTGGACATACGTCCTAGAAGAATGACTATCCCAACAGATGTTAAAATCCATGGACTACAAAGACCATTCCTATAGGAATGTCAATCTAGGAAAATTTTCTAATCAAGTTATAGAGATCTGTCTCAACCTATATGTGTTAGAAAATATCGGTCTTGAACCATTTTCCTAATCGGGCCACAATATGTACATTAGGAAAATACTAGTCCATGTCATGTCAACAAATTGTCAACCTGGACCATTCTCCATAGAGAGAGTACCTGTCCACCAACAATCTATTCTATCTGGACCATTATTTGCCTCGAGAATGTTTGTCCACAAGCACACTAACTATCCATCTAGTTGATAAAAAAATTTGACACTATTGATAGTCTGCATGGAAGTCAAAAAAATGTCATTTAATATAACACAATTGTGTCTATCCATAGTAGTACACAACTACAATCTAGTGGTACACTAACAGACCAAGTAGCACACAACTACTTTATCAGTGACACATAGTCACAAACAGTGGAACGCATCCACCATGGTAGCATACATCTATTGTCCAAATACATATAGTCTCCATAGCAATCATATCATCTGATATCAACATGCATAGAAAAACAATATCATGATATAAAAGGATTCATCTTGGCCATTATTCCACTCACGTCTGTGAGATCTGGAAGAGCATTTTCCCTCAGAAATTAAAACATCAACCATGAGCTATCTGGACTATTCTTCTCAAGCATAGAAGAATAACTATCCTGATTTCTGAGCCTGGACCATACACTTATTTGGGCCATTCGTTCGACACTAAATAAAGTGCAACTTGGAGAGAATGAGTCTACCCTAGGGAATGCCTTGTTAGAAAGTAATGGATGTGCTCATTTAACCATAAACAATATATCAATATTGTCACCCAACCATAGGGCGAAGCCACCCCTGAGCACCTTAACCTTGACAGAGAATGATTCCGGAAGAAAACCAATAGCCAACCACAACTAATGCATAAATATAACCAAGACTGATCATAAAGTCCAACCATAACCAACAGAAAGTCTGAGCCTAAACCAGGAAACTAGATTGCGGCAGCTGCCGGCTGCAACTGCTCCCCAGACTTGTGCACTAGCCCAGTTCCTGTAGTGTGCACTTCTTCCCAGCTGTAATTCTGAGCAGTGTGTATGAAATGAGGTCTGACTACTTGTATTTATATTGTTTACTAAGTTGTCTGGGCCGACTTCTCATTCTAGAGATTAAATACTTAATATTAATTATTTCCTTGAGTTGACTTGTCTTCTAGGGTTATGTTCAATGCTTTAGGGTTACTTCTTGCTTCCCAGAATATTCTATTCTCATCAGGGTTACACGTGGAGGTAAATACCTCCTACAGCTACCATAATATCAACAATCCCTCCTAGCTAGGGAGGTATTGAAGGCAATGGTCTTGAGCAAAAACATACCATTCAACCAATAACATCATCATAGTCTTAAAGACTATCTCATGATTATATCACGAGCACCATCATCACTATCAGTTTCATTTGACAATATCAACTACATCATCTCTCGAAACCTTACCCCATTTGAGTAATCATACACAATGTTGAATAAGTCATTCACTTCAAGGAGTGATACAAGGACCATTCTTCTAATCTGGACATACATCCTAGAATAATGACTATCCCAACAGATGCTAAAAGTTGTGTCATGGACTACAGAGACCATTCTTATAGAAATGTCAATCTATGACTATTTTCTAATCACGTCATAGAGATCCGTCTCAACCTATATGCCTTAGAAAATATCGGTCTTGAACCATTTTCCTAATCGGGCCACAAACTGTGCCTTAGGAAAGATACTAGTCCTTGTTATGTGAATAAACTATCACCGTGGACTATTCTCTTGAGAGAGAATACATGTCTGCCAACAATCTATTCTATCCGGACTATTATCTATCTGGAGAATGTTTCTCCACAAGCACACTAACTATTCATCTAGATGATAATCATTTTCAACACTACTGATGGTCTACATACATGGCAATTAGAACAATGTCATTCAATATAACACAACCATGTCTATCCATAGTAGTACAAAACTACAATCTAATGGTATACTACCACACCAACTAGCACTCAACTACTTAATCAGTGACACATAGTCACAACCAGTGGAACACATCCACCACAATAGCATACATCTACATACATCTATTGTCCAGAGACATGCGATCTCCATAGCAATCATATCATTTGATATCAACCTGCACAGAAAAACAATGTCATGATATAAACTGAATCATCTGGTCCATTCTTCCACTCACATCTGAGAGATCTAGAAGAGCATCTGCCCTCGTAAGGTAAAACATCAATCATGAGCTACTAGACTATTCTTCTCAAGAATATAAGAATAACTGTCCTGATTTCTGAGCCTGGACCATTCACCTATCTGGGCAATTCCTCCAACACTAAACAAAGTGCAACCTGGAGAGAATGATTCTGCCTTAGAGAATGCCTGTCCCTGATTATTGAACCTGGACCATTCACCTATTTGGGCCATTCCTCCAACACTAAACAAAGTGAAACCTGGAGAGAATTAATCTTCCCTAGGGAATGACTGTCTGGACCATTTCTTAAGAAAATTATTGTCCTGCACCAACCTCCAAAATGGACCATTCTTCGAAACTGCTCACAACTGTGAGCTTTCAAAGAATGATTGTCCAGCGAGGAGGCTTAGTATTCTTGACCACTACTAAGAGTGACTGTCAAGAAGAGAGACTGTCCTAGACCATTCCCCCACACTGGCCACAAGGGGAATCATTGTCTATGGTACATCAACAATCCATCTAACCATTTTCATTACGAAAATGACATTTCGATCTGGACCATTTTTCGAATTGGAAAATGCCTATCTATCAGAAATCTCAAACCACTTTTTGAATTGGAAAGGAATTGCTCATCTTGGACCATTTTTAAAACTTGAAAAATGATTGTCCATAAATCAATAGCACATCAATGCTCCCTCCCAACCTAGGAGTCATCTCTTCCCTTTTAATAAGGAAGTCGTATCCACGAGCTTCAACTTGTTTCTTGAGTACGCAAACTCTTTCATCATGGACAGAGGCTTTACCAAAATGTCTGCTATCTACTCATCTATGGAGATAGATATTGGAGAATCACTTCCCTTTTCTAGACTTCATCATGGAGAATGTAATGCTCAATTTCAATGTACTTCGGTCTTTCTGGAAAACTGGTTTTCTCTAAAGGCTTCATATAGCTCTGATCATTATAGTATATCACAGTTGGATTCAACTCTTTTGTTTCCTTCTAGCTCATAACATCGTGGAAAGGCTCAAACTGGAACATGCCCATGTGGTACTTCTTCTGTCATCATGAGGGTTTGTCATGGATTAACAAACCATCATCCTGGACTTCTTTGTAACCATTCTAATACAATATCTATGATATAGAAAGTTTTCACCATGCTTATGTTGTGCATTGGAGGCTTTGTACCAAGTTGTTTGAATCCATACAAGATCTTTTTCCATATGCATACAAGAGTCTCTTTTTGGTATACCTCAAAACCTTGAGGTTGCTCTACATACCCTTATTGTTCAATTATTATGTTGAGGAGAACATTCCTTACATTCATCTGATGTAAACTCCAACCCATGGATATTGCAAAAGATATAATGGCTCGTGTAGAGGTATGTCTAGTTTACTGTAACAAATCAATCATCATAGTCTTCTCCCTTTGTCTGGGAGAACCTCTAGATATGTGTCTCACAATGCTTCTATTCATAGGTCTTTCATACATTGTTCTTCATCACAACCTCTGTTTCTTCTGCTTGATTGCTTCTAGTGGGTTCAAACCAAGCTGGTAGTCTTGTGATTCTTGATATAGTGACTGGTTGTTCTGGATTTTCTTTCTCTCTTGGAATCTTCATGTTCTTCCTCATGTTCTTGCCCTGTATTGCAAAATATGTACCATTGGAAACTTTTTTTGTCCACCAACCACTACCAAGAGAAATAACTGTGCTGATATTTTATTTTCTGATTTAGAGACCGTGCTTCCGAACAATGTTGGAGAAAGTCAATTGTTGGAGTTTTGTGTAGTGGTGCTCTAAGCTCATAATTTAGCCAAGATTGAGCAATTTACTTGTCTCCTTCATCCTTCTCTTCCATTAACATACATTCTCGAGAAGATGAGAGATGTAGAATTTAGTGCTACACCCCACATTGTAGATTTTGAACTGAAGATCTTCAACATTTTTAATGGTGCTTTATTAATCTCTATATGCCTGTCTATTTATATCGTAGATCTTCACAAGTGATTTACATGATGATGTTTTCTTTGGGCAGAGAGCAGGTAGGATATGGGCAGGTCACAACGAAAGCTCAAGAATAGTGAAGCCTTTGACAATATAGATCAACCTTCCTCATGTGGATGCTGGGATGATTGATACATATCCTTTGCTCAAAGATAATATTCCAAGGGTTTTAAAAACATGATACCTAGAATTAATCATGAGAAAAATCGAAAAAACTAGTATATTAATTAATTGGCCGTGATAAATTGTTGCATTAAATTTCTACCAAGAATTTTATCTTAGACAATCAGTAAGTTAATAAGTAGATTTACAAGTTATTTTTAATTTTCTAATTCATCCCTAGATAAATTATTACCTAGTGATTTCCTTGTTGAAAATATAAATTGCAGTTCACTGAATAATTTACACTTGCTGGAATAATTCACTGAAACAAATAACAGAAACAAAATGGAAACCAATCTCACAATGACACATGCACAACAAATTTATGCACTTCAAGTCAACTCTTCATTAAAACAATATCCAAGTTTACAAGTTCCCTTTTATAGGGAAAACTTCCCACATAGAAAAGACGAATAATTTTCCAAACCTAGCTGCCCGAACTGCCCAACAAATTCCCAACGGCCTGTATGGCCTACCTGTGACCCGTACAGTCTGTCTGGATCCGTATGACCCTAGACCCATGGCATGTACGACACTATGCCCACGACTTGTAACTGCTGCCCACAACCTATATAGTGTTGGTCGTGGTCTTCCTTATCCTACTCATTGATGTACAATGGTTTTATGTACCTTGCACCTGTTATCTTAGGTTCTCTTCTATTCCAGAATGAGCAAAAAGTCCTCTTCCTCTCTCACAATCTCCCACTAAGTTGTGTTGTTTGTGTGTCTCTCTTTCACCTTGGCTTCCTTTTATAATTTTGAGTTGAGCCCTAACCCTAATCTCCAAAGTGATCAATGGATGAGATCAAATATCTTTCACTTGATATCAATGGCTAAGATTCATTTAATTAATTTAATTCACTACTGCCAAAAACTTAAGGATTTCATTAAATTAACCTCTATTATTATAAAATGACATTCACTTTAATAATTAACTTATTAAAATGAATTTCCAATTTTTTGAGAGGTATTAATGACCATCTCCACATATTAGACACAAACCAATGTGGAGATAAATGTTTGAGCTACAAACTTCAAAATATTTTTGTTTAAAAACATTTTGATGTTATAATACACTTGTATTATGGTCTATATTTGGATATAGGGAAATTAGTCTTCAATGGATATTAATTTTTTCCCTATGAACATATCATATATGGATTAAACATTATGATTTTCTTATGCATTTCTCATCGATTAAGTTCTTTTACTATGTTTGAGATGATAATATCACTCTATCATCTACATTGATTGCAAGCTTTGTCTGTTGTAGTTTGACATATTTGCATATTTACTGTTTTCATATCTCTTTTCTTCTTTTGAAAATGCATCTTATATTTTTCTAACGAACAATAAAAAATATATCAAGAAGCATACACCTTTGAGATAGGCCATGAGTCTACACAACAATATGTTTGCTTATGTTTGTTCATTCTATTGTATCATTGATTTTCTATATTATTTTTGAATTAGGTCAGACTGTCAGTCAGGGTTACCATGATGTGTTATAAAGTTATACTTGATCTATGTTTTAAAAACACATACTAACTCCCTATTCACTATAGATGGAAAATTCATATGAAAAGAGAAATATGATTGATCATATTCACTGCTTTTTCCTACCTATGAATGAAAAAATGATCTCTTTTAAGTTTTTTTGTGGCACTAATTTGTTAAGTTTGGCTATGTTGGGCTCAAGTATGAGGTTTATTTCATTTTAGAATTTACTTGAACCATAAACAAATGCATCTACACAATTTACAAGTGTTGCAATAACCAATATCACAAGAAGAAGTACCATGCACAAGAACACAAGAAATATCCTGGAAAACCCTTCTACTCAAGGGAAGAAAACCCAACAATCCTTTGCTATATTCTCAAGAGAAGATCCCCCAACCATAAAACCCTAATGCACACAAGAGGGTGCTCTACTACCTTCAAACTTGCGCCCAAAAGGTGCACACTTGATCCCTAGAAATGTTCTTGCTTAAATTTCCAAATGACAAGTGACTTTTGTGTTTCCTCAGTGGGGAAATCAACTTTATTTATACTAGACCAAACACAACAATAGGTGTGTTTGTTGGCACAACAGGTCCGACCTCAATAACTCAAAAAATAATTAATTATTACAATAAACATTAATTATCTTTCACATATGGTGGGGATGACATGTACCCTTTACATCCCAATTAGGGTTACAAGTAAATCTTACACTTAGACAATATAGCAAGGGATCCACACGTCCACTAGTGATTACCCACTAGGGACACGTCCACCTGTGCTTAGCCACATGTAAGTCATACTCAATAGAATCATCTGGAGTACCACATCGTCTCATCTCTCACACAGAGGAGAATGATACACCCTTCACATGGGCACACCCAACCATTGGGGGACGACTCAACTCTCCAGAGGAGAACGATGCTCCATCCATTAGGGGACGACTCAACTTCCACACAGAGGAGAACGATGCCCCATCATGTGTGTATGCCCAACATTGGGATCCCTCTTAGGTCAACTCAACTCGGTCTTAGAGGAGAACATGTCCCGGAGGATGTCTCACGAAGTTGCAATCATCAACATTATTTTATTTTTTTATCGTGGGATAAATCATAATATGATAATTGTATTTACTAGTCATGACACATTCTTTGTTTTACTTGAAACTATTTGAAATTCCCTATACATGCAATGCTATAGACATGGGATGATCAGAATAGAGTGAGGGAGAAAATGTACCACATGGTTCTATAATCAATAAAGATCCAAGATTTCCTTTATGGCAATATGTGGAAATTATTGGCAAAAATGCTAGGGGTGGTTCATACGAATGGATATGCAATGAATTCAATAATATCTGAAATTACTTATACACTAGGGTAAAGGGCCATCTCACTGGGTTTACTAATACATGGGTGATGGTATGTGCTTGTCCACATTGATGCAAACGTAAAACTTGGACTAAGTTTGAGTCCTCCAAAACTTAAGTTATATGCATGTTTTCAAGATGTTGCTGATATGAGACATGCTAAGGGATAACTTTCTATGTAAGGCTTTGTAGTAAAACTTTAAATGCCATCTAGAGGAACAATTGCGACTAATAAAATTCCTACTCTGGGACTTCTTGAAGCAACATTTAATAACCAAAGTAGAGAAGTAGTTAATGAGTATGTAATATGTTGCATGTTATGTAAATGGGTTAGTATTCAATTTGGTGTGCTCCTCTTATTGGCAACAAATGATTAAGATTATTAATGAAGTGCCAAAAGGGTATAAGAGCTATGATTACGATCAATCAGCACTGCTATGTTGATATCAGAAAGACAATCTGTGGATAGATAGCTGCAATCAATCTAGGATACATGGAGGGAAAATGGGGTCCCCATCATCTCTAATGGATGGAGAGACCGATAAAACCACCCTTTAATTAATATTATTGCAATATGCCCCTAAGGCACAATGTTTTTAAAGACTATTGATTTTAGTGGAGTGGAGTGTTGAGGAAAAGGTATGAAGAATCTTACTCAAGCATTTTTAGATCTTACTGGGATAAGAAAATATAGTTGAGAATGTTCCTGGGGTTTATAGCCTTAGAATAAAATAAAAAATCACGTAATCCATAGGTATTAAGTACAAGGGACCAAGGTTGGTTTTTTATATATTATATGTAATTGTGAACATACATAAACTCAAGCAAAAATCACATGAGTATGTACATGGAGATAAAAGCGAAATATGAACCAAATCATAAAAAATACATATGTGAGACTGAAATCAAAAGTCTGATTTTTATATTGATTTCATTATGAGATACAAAGATGGATTCTCTTTACAAACCACTACGAGGGTAGGGACCAAAGTATGATTTAGAAGCCTCCGATGGGAACCATACAAAAAGACTATGACAACAAAATAAAAATGAAGCTAAAGATCTAGATCAACTTTCCACAAAACGTTGTCACTTGACTCTGCAAAATATTCTTTATCAGTCATGAAATTTAATTCATAAACAGACAAGAACACATAGACTGGCAAAGATAAATCATACACCTTTAAAACAAGCTGTTGAAATATATGATTCAGTTTTGAATCATGTTGTTTTCAATAGGACCCTACTATCATAAAGATGGTTAAACCTTCTAGTAAACTCAGAATGAATGGAAAATGAAAGTATCTAAGTATAAAACGAACCTTATGGCCAAAGTTCTCCCTCTATTATCTCTTGCCCTTGTCTCTTCATTTGATTGAGATTTTATTCCCGCTCAATAAATTATGATAGTTCAACTACCTTTCTTTAGTTAAGCTTAATTAGCTTAACTAATTAGTTGATACAAATAAATAATAATATATATAGGTAAGGGTCTAATTAAATAATAACTAAATAGGTGGGACCCCTTCTGACTCCAATTTTAATTCATTTTATTATTTACCAGAACATGAAGTATATAACTCCAAACATTTGATTCAACCATCCTCCTTGTAACTCCCATTCTCATATTAATGATCAAATATTTTAATATCAGTAGAATATAACATGATTATATCCAAACATGGCATTATATCCATGTTGTCCAAAACACGGTCTAAATATGTATTTTTTGTCCAAAATGTTGTTAAAATAAAAAGATTTTCCTCAATAGTAAATAACATTAATCAACATTAAAAACCATATTTTCTACGAGAGACATTTTGTCTCTTTTTAGTTGTGTCTTCTTTAGATCCCATTTATGATTTATCCTATGCAATAGCCTTCAATTGATGGGGACCTTGTGGGTGGAATGCACTGATGACGTGTGAACAATAATCTCTGAGACGAAGATGAGAGGACATAGATTTAGAGGAATCCTTGGATGAATTAGAGGGAGTGGCCACTCCTTTCCCTTTATATGGCTCTGGCTTGGGAACATCATTTTTTAGCCTTTTACTTGCATGAGAAGACTCTATGGGTGAGACAACATTATCGGCTTGGGCAAAGAAACAGTAGGCCAAACATGGTGATGAACAACTGATGGACAATCTCTTTCCAACAATCATTGACAGGTGGTTCTGGCTACATAGAAATGTGAGGGGGAAGACAAATACTAGAAAAGTTTTGATGTGACTGGAAGGGAGGTGTCTCAGATCGGGGATGGAGAATCCCATGGCCAACTAGGTTGAAGAACTCATCTTGAAAGAGATGATTTAGTTCTTGTGGATCAACATCAAAATGTATCGAAAACTATTGCCTTTTATGGCCTCTCTGCCAATTCTTTTCCCTGCCTCTATTAACACCTCTGTCATTGCTACCCATGCTAAAGAAATTCATCCTGAAGCAATATTCCAAACATGTCATGAAAAACTCTTAACAATCCATGCATCAATACTCTACCTAAATAAAATAAAAAAGGTTGGCTCTATCATTCACCACAAAAGCACATGCAATCCATCCATCAATACCTTAAAACTTAACAATCAATTTACCATTTGAATAGGGAGTGGTAGGGACATTGGAAAGATGAGGGGATTATAATGAGAGAAAAATGGTAGCATGGATGGGAAGCGACCAAGGAATATTGTTCAAGCAAATGGAGAAGTAACAAAACATGTATTCATATCCAAACTTCCAACAATAGTCATCAACTAGCCTTTTCTTTTGTTATTAATCCTTTCTTTTCAAAAAATGAAATTCATAATAATAGAACAAAGAATGTTTAAAATGTATTTGGGTAGGCGATGGGCATATAATGAGTGGAAAGTGAGATAATGAAAAGGAAAAAGATGATTAATGTTCTATTATATGCAATAGTATCCATTGAAAATCGACATCACTATCAATTGCCAAAGATTTTCTCTTTAATAATTCAAATCCAAGACAACAATTTTTATAGCACCCAATATAAAACCCCAGGAAACATTTGACATTTTCAAACTTTACAACTTCAATTTTCTTTTCATTTTCTTTCATTAGTAGAGATTTTATATGAGACTGTTAACATAGTCACAAAACAATTAAAAATAGACTACATCCAACGCGCATCGAAGGCTGAGAACACAACATAAAGCCATCAAAATTTCACTATACAACGCTTGTATGACAACCTTCAATGGTTGCTGCGTAAACAGACTGGGTCTGAAACCTCATATGAAATTGATGCTCATTGTTTATTTTAACATCATATAACTTCAAAATCGACCAAACCCCCATGGATAATCAAAAAACGAGCCAAGACTTCTTGCATATAAGTTGTCTTCCTCACTATCGGGTTAACCACTATAACCCATATCAAGACCAGAGTTCGAATCTTACAAATATCCATACACCAGGTAAAAGAACCAAGGTATGGGCACGAAAATGTGAAACATTCATATTTTCAAAAAACCATTTAACCATTGATTTCCACAACAAATTTTCCAAAGACCACATATGGTGGTTGGAAGGAAAATACACCCATATATTAATAAACATTGAAATATAGTTTGAAGGAGCTGCAAGTCTTCCAAAGACTGAGTAAAGGGTATGGCCAAAAAAAAACATATTGTTCTTTTATTTCATAGAAAAAACCCTTGAATTTTAATGACCAGAGATGAATAAAACTAAGAAAATATTTTCCATAATTATTTGTCAACAGTCATAGAAACAAAAACAACACTCATTATGGGTGCAACACAATCACATAATCCAAACAAAAAATAATTTTGAACATTATTCTCAGCTTGAAAAATTTTAATGCCAACAGAGAGGAAACCCCATATAAATGCAATTTGCACAGTAGTGATAACCAAATACATCCATTATAAACTTTGGAAAGTAAACACAATCTGTAACCATATCTTAGAGCCAACTTCATGATTTTATTCGGAGTAGAGCTATAGTTCATGAATGGAGAGGTAAGAGCCAACACACCTGTATGTAGAATGCCGAAAAACCAACAAGCACCACTATTTTTTCCAAGCCCGAGAAAAATGGAGGCAACACCAGCCAAAGAAACCAAAACAAATGTGAACCAAATGAGGGTGGTGACCTCGAGGTAGGGTTAAAGTGACATGTAGTAATTGCACTTCGTTTTTCACATTAATTTCCATCAACTACAGTTAAGTACGAGCACACCCAACACATCCAACGCATAGTCCACTATGTTTGTCACATAACATTTTAATCCAAAAATTGAATTTTCCTCCTTTCTTTAACCTCATAAGTTGTGTATGTATACTCGACAATTAGCACCAAAACATATCATGTTCCACATTGTTTGCTTGAGAAGGATTGCCACCTTATAAAACTTAACAATTGTCCATGATAATAATAAGAATACCATAAGTGCAATATTCCATAACTATATATGGCCCATGCTTGGAGTTTGAATGAACAAGTCAAAATATATGTGTAGCAAGAATAAACCAAGATGATCATTAAAACAACATTTTTCCCCTTTCCTTTTTAAATTAAATTGCCCATACATCCATTGTTCAACAGAAAGCGGTTTCAAATTTCAAACTGTAGAATCATCTTGCAAGGTAGTCATGAGCGCAATCAAATAAAAGTGTCTTTCATCATTATTCACATAATGGGATCCCACCTATTTAGTATATTATTATTATTATTATTATTATTATTATATATATATATATATATATATATATATATATATATATATATAAGTAGTAAGGCATTGCAACCCATTTGCAGAAAGAGATTCCATTTTCACTTTTGAGCGTCAACATGGAGAAGGATGCAACTCTCACCTCGACAATTTTTATCGATGCAATTGAAAGTGTGGGGCCACAAAATGTTGTTCAAGTTATCACAGACATAACACAGTTTTGTGTTGTTACAAAGTTGATTATGGAGGGTTGATACGATCACATCTTTTGGATTCCATGTCCAATCAATTCATGGAACCTTATGCTTTCCAAAATTGACAAAATTGAGTGGATCAATGAACTTTATGTAGCGTTGAAAGAGATCCAAATGTTCATCACTAATAATTTGATATTCCAAGCAATATATCGGGTTTTGCAAAGTTGTAGCTACTCAAAGTATTATTTTTTTATTAAGTATTATTTGTATTATAATTTTTTAACTTTAATTTAATTGTATATGATTTCGAATTTGAGATTTGACTTTTCAAAATTTGTAGTTTGTTGAAACCCTTTTTGCCCATGATTTTTGATGATGCGTGGTGGATAAGCTCCAATACCTTTTGCGGTTTACAAAACCAATACTGACTATGATCGAGACATTTGACACATATATGCCTTGCTTGGGAGAAGTCTAAGAAAGAATAGATAATATGTTGGAGAGGATAAGAGAAATTATCAATGCAAACGATGTCAATCGTCTTGAACTATTTTACCATGAAGTGAAGAACATAGTTATCAAAAGGTGGAACAAAATTACCACACCATTACACCTTTTGGCTTACACACTGGACCTCAAATATTATTATTCCAAAAAATTTTCTTTACTAGGTAGAACAACCCCAAACAAGGATTATGAAGTGGTATAAGGATATAAGACAATTTTGAGTAAAATTTCTAGAGATGTGAGAATTGAAATGGAAGTATGCGGGGAATTTGAAGCATTTGTACAATTGACAATTTGAAGCATTTGTACAATCGGTTGGTAACTTTTCAGATCCACCAGTCATGGATGATCAGGGACATATGGATCCTATTACTTGGTGGGGCTTCCATGGAGGGGATGACATTCATCTCTCAAATTCTAGCCACACATTTTTTATTTTAGGTTGTCAATTTCTCACTAGCTGAGAGGAATTAGAGTACATGTGTCATCCATTCAGTGGAACGAAACAGAGTGGGAGAAATGAGAGTTGAGGGCCTTGTGTACGTTAATTCCAACCTTCTCCTTTTATCACATTCTAATTTAGAGTATAAGAAGGGTCCGGGTAGGGTGTGGGATGTGGAGACTGAGATATTCGATGTAAACATGACACTTAATGATACTACTCACCTCAATTTATCGGAGGATGTTACACCATCAATGCATCTTTGTACTACAACTTCCAACATTCCTAGGCTCTTGTTGTCTATTCAAGATGTAGAGTTACAAAATGTAAATGAAGATGTAGACTTATTTTAGGAAATGTAGTTGAAACTATTGTACATTATCATATTAGTAGTGTTCAATAACGAAACTCATTTTTCGTATTTACTAATATCATTTTTGTACGATATATGATGCATCGTGATTTTAGTCTTCTAATTTATAAATTATTTAATGATTTCAGTTCTAATGTTGTGATTCATGAATGGTTATTTTTGTACGATACATTATGCACCATGATTTTAGTCTTTTAATTTATAAATTATTTAATGATTTCAGTTTTAATGTTGTGATTCATGAATGGTTTTGCTTCTTAACTCTAAATATGATTTTTAAAATAAAACAATATATTATTTATTTTTTTGTACTTGATGTATCCCTGTAATATTCAGATCTTGGGTTTTAAAAAAATTTACAGATGCATATCTGTATCCTAGTGACATAATGTTCAACATAGAATGCATAATTTCCTTCATTAGGCAACTTAGGGATCAAATACTGACATTCCAAGAAAATGAGAGAGAATGATGAAAGCAATTAGTGATCCATTTATAAAAAGAATTCAAACCCTTATGAGGCGGGATTCGAGTGAGTGAATTGAATTTTCATAGCAATATTGATACATTAAAATTGAGGTTTCAATAATCTGAAATAAGTAATTACAAATAAGGAAAATTTGGAGTAGCCCATTGGTTTTGCTTCCTCGTTTGTAATTTATTGTTACAAATTGCTCTATGTTATGCATTGATTCAAGTTTGCCATTCAAGACAAATGAGTTTGCATGCCACTGTGAGCATTTCATTGGCGACTTCAAGCTATTGTTTATCTTTATTAAAACAAAAAAGCTATGCTATTAGGATACCAATACCAATTCGGATATGCCAGATTTTTTAAAAACTAGGAATCAAAACCATTCATGAATCATAACATTAGAACTAAAATCATTAGATAATTTATAAATATTAACATTGAAATATTGTTGCATTATGCCTTATTCAAAACTAATAATATACAAAAATGAGTGTCTCATCATTGAACACTCCACTATTATGATGATATATAGTAGGTCCAATTACATATCCAAAAATGGGTCGACATCCTCATCATATGCATATTGCAACTCTACATCATGAATAGACAATGGGGGCCAAGGAATGTTAGAAGTTGTAGCAAAAGGATGGACTGGTGGTGTAACATCCTTAAGTAGGTTGAGTTGAGTTATGGCATTAAATGTCATGTTTAACTTGGATATCTCATGATCTACATTCCATATTCGGCTCGGACACTTCTTATAGAAGGTGGAGGTTGGAATGAACGTACACAAGATTCTCATCCTTCATTGCTCCTAGTCCATTTTGCTTTCATTGAATGGATGAAGCCACATGCACTACAATTACTCTCAACTGATGAAAAATTGGCAACCTGCGATAAAAACCTCGTGGCTAGAGTTGGGAGATGAATTCCATCCCCACCATGGAAGCTCCACCAAGTAATAGGATCCATATACCTTCGATCATCCATAGCTAGTGGATCTAAAAGATCATTGGATTGTACAAATTCTCCAAATTTGTCATGTACTTTCATTGCAATTCCCACATCCCAATAGATTTTTCCTTAAATATGTGTTATATCCAGTGTATTAAAACTCGATTGACTTGGACTCAGACTCGGTCTAGTTGATTGAGCCAATCCCAAACTGGTCTGACTCGACCCTCTTCCTGACTCGGGTGACTGGTTTGGCGTTGAACCAACCAAGTCAAGGCTTAACTTGGTTGTTTCAAGGCTTTACTCAACTGAGTCAAGACCTTTACAAATGATATAATTCTATTAGATGACAACCCTAACAACTATTTAAAAATTCAGAAATGTCCTCAGATCTAGCCTATCTATCTTGTAACAACAAATTACGGTTATCTAAAAATCATTTCTATGCATTTTACGTTGCCATTTCTAACATCAGACATCAGTGGAGTGTTATCCTCCCTTAGAATACTCTGACCCACAAATCTTAGAAGGTACAATGTATATTCAGAGGAGAGCACCTCTCCCTTGAATTCTTTAATAACCAAGGTACCTTCCTCCAAAGAATACTCCTTCATTGGAGTGTTATCCCCCCTTAGAATACTTGTGAGGTTCAGGCTTTAGCATGAAACTATGTTGAAGAATCTGAAGACTTGGGTGATTCACCACATTAGGTATCACAAAGTTGTAGTCTCGGGTTCTATCAGGAATGCTTATTCAGAGGATATTGTAGTTGTTTTAGAGACCTAGTAAGTAGTAGGCTACTGGAAGAATTGCAGAAATAACAGTGTTGTAACTTGTTGGAGGTTGGTGTCGGTTCAATGTTTTCTTAAAATTTCTATATATGTCTCTATATTTACCACATACATGCGAGATATGAGGCCCCAATCAAGCAAGTTCAAGAATCCACGATCTATTAAGGCAATATTAAATCTTAAACTCAACAATAGTATTAAAACATTTTATTAAGAAATATATTCAACGATGAATGGAAGGTTATAATCCCACATGTAAATGAAGAAATACGATATAAACCCAGTGGAAAATGGATAGGGAAAGTTGAAACCTGGTCAATATGGTTGATTAGGCATAGGTAATGACATTGGCCTTACATAGTATATACAATGTACACGAGTAGAATTTTCATAGTTTTTCTCTAATGGTTTGGAATCTTTAAAATATATTATTTTTATTAAATTTAAATATTTTTTGTATTTTTAAGGAAAACCGAGTCATTAGAATCATATCACTCTGAGTCAATTCCGAGTTTGAGTCATAGTTGTCCCTAGATCGATTTCGAGGTCGAGTTAGAGTTTTAAAACATTGGTTATATCCTTGTTCCATTTAAGAATCCTTATTTGGGGTTGCTCTATATGGTAAATAAATTTTTTTGGAATGATATTATTGAGTTTCCAATGCATATGCCTAAAGGTGTAATGGCATGGTCATTTTGTTTCACTTTTTGGTAACTATTTTCTTCACTTCATAGTAAAATAGTTCGAGGGGAGCAATATATTCAACGATGAACGGAAGGTTATAAACCCACATGTAAATGAAGAACTAAGATATAAACCCAGTGGAAAATGGATAGGGAAAGTTGAACCTGGTCAATATGGTTGATTAGGCACAGATAATGACATCAACCTTACATAGTATATACAATGTACATGAGTAGAATTTTCATAGTTTTTCTCTAATTGTTTGGAATCTTTAAAATATATTATTGTTATTAAATTTAAATATTTTTTGTATTTTTAAGGAAAACCAAGTCATTGGAATCATATCACTCGGAGTCAATTCCGAGTTCGATTCATAGTTGACCCTCGATTGATTTCGAGGTCGAGTTAGAGTTTTAAAACATTGGTTATCCTTGTCCCTTTTAAGAATCCTTGTTTGGGGTTGCTCTATATGGTAAATTATTTTTTTGGGAATGATAATATTAAGGGTCCAATGCATATGCCTAAAGGTGTAATGGCATGGTCATTTTGTTTCACTTTTTGGTAACTATTTTCTTCACTTCATAGTAAAATAGTTCAAGGGGATCAATATCTTTTGCTATGATAATTTCCCTTGTCCTCTATAGCATAATATTTATGCTTCCATAGACTTGTTCTAAGCAATACATACATGTGTCAAATGTCTTGACCATGGTTAAGATTAGTTCTATAAGTTGTAGAGGGTATTGGATCTTGTCCCACCACGCCTCATTAAGAATGATAGAATTGAATTTTTTACCTTTATCCGAAGTGGAATTCCTCAATGGCTCACAAAGAGGATAGATGACCATTGCTTGTAATGTTTGTTTGATCTCCACAAACCTTTTTATGACTAAAATGTGGGAAACAAAACGAGTTTCAATAACCTACAATTTTTGAAAAGTCAAATCGTAAATCCTAAATCGTAAATCATATACAATTAAATTATTAAAATTAAGCAATCATTATACAAATAATATCGATTGAAAATGGAGTACCTTGAGTAGCTCCAACTTTACAAAACCTCAATATATGGCTTGAGATATCAAAGGCTTAGTGATTAACATTTCAATCTCTTTCGTTGGTACATATATTTCAATGATCTGTTCAATATCCCTAATTTTGACAAGCATAAGGTTGAATTAATGTATTTTACATGGAGTCCAAAACATGTTATTGTATTGACCTTCCATAATCAATCTTGGATATATAAAATCTTATCTGTTGTTTGTGACGACTTATGAAACATTCAGTACCTCTTCAATTTATGTTGCATCGATAAGAATTGTGGAGATGAATTTTGCATCCTTCTCCAATCCATTACAATGAATAATATTTTAAAACATTGTCCCTTAGGGGCATATTCCAATAATTTTACTTAAAGTTGTTTTTTTTGGTCTCTCCATCATTAGAGACAATGGACACTCCTATTTATGTCCATGTATCTTGTATTGATTGTAACTGTCTATCTAAAAATTGTCTTTCTAATGTCAACAACGTGGTGCAATATTTTTTGTATATAGGGCTCTTTTGCCATTTTGGTTCTTATTGACCACCTTAATTATTTGTTGCCAATAAGGGGAGCCCACCAAATTGAATGTTATCCCATTTTCATAGATGCAATGAGCCACATACTCATCAACTACTTCTCTACCTTGGTTATTTAAAGTTGCTTCAAGAGGTCTTAGAATAAAACTTTTATTAGTCAAACCGTTGGGTTAGATGACATTGGACACTGGACTGTAGAGCCTTGCACATGGATTTTTACCTTAACATGTCTCTTATTAACATCTTACAAAGATGCATACAAGTTAAGTTTTATAGGACTTAAACTTGTTCCAGATTTTATATTTTCATCATTTGGAACAATACATACTGACACTCTTGTGTTAGTCAACCTTGTGATATGACCTTTCACCTTAGTGTTAGTCAGTTCAAATGTTATTGGATTTATTGAATTTCCATTTGTATGAACCACACTTGATATTTTTACTAAGAGTTTCTATATACTGCCATAAATGAGATATCGGGTTTTTATTGACAGTGGAATCATGTGGTACATTAGCCCCAACTTTGTTGTGATGGTTGCATGCCTATAGCACCACTTATATATGGAATTTCAATTTTTTTTTTTAACAATGGTGTGTAGCTAGAACTGACAATGTGCAAGGCGGTACTAGTAGGAGCTTGTGACTTGGTAAGAGTTGAGACGTGTAAGTAAAATATAGCATATGTTGTCAAGACTAGTAAATACTATATAGTAAATATTATTATCATATTGTGATTTATCTAACTATCAAACACAAATTAGTGCCATAAAAAAACTTAAAAGAGATCATATTTCTTTTCATAAGTGGGAAAAAACAATAAGGAAGATTGATCATATTTTATTTTTCAAATGATTTTTTGGTCCATAGGCTACAACATCTCATATGGTTTGATCTTATTCAAAAAATAATATAAAGAATGAATGATACAACAAAGCATGGAAACAAAAACAATCATACTAGTCTATAGATGTTTTTTGATATATATTTTTTTTATTTAGTAAAAAATATATGATGCATTTTCTAAATAAGAAAAGAATCATGAAAACGTAAAAAAAACAAGTATGATAGTCTGCAACAAGTAATGTCTACATTCCATGTAGATGATAGAGTGATATTACCATCTCAAAAATAGTAAAATAACTTTTGCATAGACCAAAATGTGTAATGGTGTAGTCATTTTGTTTCACTTTTTGGTTGTCCTTCACTTCATGGTAAAATAGTTCAAGGGGATATATATCTTTTTCTCTGATAATTTATGCAGAATCTCGATATATGGCTTGAGATATTGAATGATTGGTGATGAGCATTTGGATCTCTTTTGATGCTACATATATTTCATTGATCCGCTCAATCTCGCTAAATTTTACAAGCATAAGGTCGAATGAATGTATTGCACATGGAGTCAAAAATATGTGATTGTATTGACCCTCCATAATCAATCTTGCAGCTCTACAAACTTGTGCATTGTCTGTGGCGACTTAGACAACATTATTGCGCTACACTTTTTGTTACATCGATAAGAATTGTGGAGATGAATGTTTCATCCTTCTCCACTTCACTACAATCAGTAGCCTTTAAAAACAATGTTTCCTTGGGGCATATTGCAATTATATTACTTAAAAAATGTTTTTTTGGGTCTCTTCATCCATTATAGGCGATGGACACTCTTGTTTTTGTCCATATATTCTAGATTGATTGTAATTGTCTATCTACAAATTGTCTTTTTGATGTCAACAAAGTGGTATGTAATTTTTCGCAACTAATACTCTTGTACCCTTTTGGTGCTTAATTGACCCTTAGTTGTTTCTTTCCAATAAGATGAGCCTACTAAATTGAACTCCAACTCATTTTCATAAATGCAATGAGCTACATACTGATTAACTACTTCTCTATCTTGATTATTTATTGTTTCTTCAAGAGGTCTTAGACTAGGGGTTTTATTAGTCAAACTATTGGTTTATATGACCTTGGAGGGGCTTAACCGTGGGGCCTTGCACATGGAGTTTTCCCTTAGGATGTTTCTTACTAGAATATTGAAAAAATGCATAAAACTTAAGTTCTGTAGGACTTAAACCTGGTTCAAGTTTTCTATTTGCATCATTTGGACCAACATATACTAGCACTCATGTGTTAGTGAACCTAGTGAGATGAACTTTCACCCTAGTGCATGAGTCATTTCAGATCATGAATTCATCGCATTTCCATTTTTATGAACCACCTCCAAGATTTTTATTGAGAATTTCTACATATTTCGATAAAGAAGATCTTGAGTTTTTATTGACAGTGGAATCATGTGGTACATTGTTCCCCACTTTGTTGTGATTGTTGCATGCTTATAACGCTTATATAGGGAATTTCAAGTTGTTGTAAGTAAAACAAAACATTTGTTGTCAGGACTAGTAAATATTGTATAGTATATATTATTATCATATTAACATTTATCTGACTATCAAACAGAAATCAATGCCACAAAATAACTTCAAAGAGATCATATTTTTTTTTCATAGGTGGGTAAAAATAGTGAGAAAGATCAATCATATTTCATTTTTGAAATGCCTTTTTGGCCCATAGACTACAATGTCTCAAATGGTCTTCCCTTATTAAAAAAATAATAAGGAGAATGAATATACAAAAAAACAACTAAACAGAGGAAATCATACTGGTCAATAGACTCTTTTTGTTATATTTTGTATTGTTTAGTAAAAAAATTTAAGATGCATTTTCTAAATAAAAAAATAAATATGAAAACTTGTAAAATGCAAATACTACAACAAATAAAGTCTACATTCCATGTAGATGATAGAATGATATTACCATCTAAAAAATAGTAAAATAACTTAATGGGTGAGTAATGCAGAAATTGATCATAATGTTTAATCTATGTATGATATGGACCACATGGAACAAATTAATATCCACTAAATATTAATTTGCCTATATCCAAATATAGAAAACCATTGTCAACCAAGATCCTTGGGAATTTATGTTCAAATTTGAAACATTACGGTGAAAACATGTCAATCTATCAATAACTTCTAAATATACATATTAACTTATTGATTGTTTAACTTAAGACTCTTAGTAGACATTTAAAATTTTAAATGCAACCTCTTGTCACAGTCAATTAATTGATACTCTAGTTTTTTTTTGGTTTTTCTTATGATTAACTGTAAGGATCTTGTTTTAAAAACTTTTCCTAACTACATAAACATAAAATTCATATGCACAAGTCTAGGCTCTTGCAAATTATGCCCACTTGATGAGAATGAAGAATTGGATTTTGTTTTTAAGTCGGGATAGACATACCAATTCATAGAAAAATGAATTGAAAAGGTGACATTTTAAGAACTTGTTGGGGTTATCATCAAAGGAATCACAAAGTGTTTATAGCAACAGGTTTCAATATGGATAAATATTAAATAGATACCATGTGGAAATAAACATGTCTTCATAGAAAATTGACAATCCACTTCTATGTAGATGGAATATTGACATCCTTACAAATCCCTCACCCACCCCCCAACACACATA
>ML777394.1:709803-724758 GCA_009831015.1 Picea engelmannii | reverse complement strand
TGGTGGATCCAGATCCAAATTTGTATCTGAAAGCAAATCTGCAGATCCAGCCTCTAGACCCCATGGATCGGGTGACACAACAATAAAGAGATACACCATAGAGCTTAATGATTACCTTCACTGGAAATTGTTGTTTTTGTTTCAGTGATGTGATATTTAATATACATTTGAGTTGTTAACCAAATGCTTAAGTCAAGTTAGTTAACAGGTATTTGTTTGACAAATACTTGATAGTGTACAAGAAAAGCGTACTTATTATTTAGAATATATATTGTACTTGAGTACAATCTTTTGTGGTTGTCCTAATCATGCTCCATCTTCATAAATTATTTTTACAATTGAATGGTGAATTTGTTTCGTAAACAATGTGTATGTGCTTATCCACCTTACCAACAATTAATCTTTCATGGTAAACATAAGTGGCTTGATAGTAAAGAAGTTTAACAACAATATTGAGTTTATATTACTAAATAGGAATACTTAGCCATTACTTTCACATGTTATAGTGCATATGGATACATATGTAAGTATAAGTGGGAAGTGTTTGTTCATTATTGACTTTCATGCCTTGTATTTTGATTGACTATTTTATACATTTTATAGGGTGTTTGTATCTTTTCACCTGCAAAACCTACCTTACTTGTTGTACTTGGGGACATGCATTGTTGAATGCTTAATCTGGATTTTCCACTCAACTCTTCATTTTTTATCATTTGGTCATATAGAAGATCTTTACTTCTGTAACAACTTTTTTTCATGATGTATTGTAAATGTACACATAAATACATCATCAACTCAACTTGAGACTGATGTATATTTTAAAATCATTGTTGTAATGACGCATGACCAACTCCACCATAAGATATGACATATATAGTGCATTTAGTAGTGTTACTAAAGACATTTAGTGTAAATGTATGGTCCAATGCATATTGGTTATCACCCACCTCTTCCACTAATTTAGAATGGTTCTACATCTTGGCAAATATACTTCAATTATCTAGGTTTTGAACTTTTGATGCATTTTAAGCATTTCCTATGCATTTTGGCAAGGGCCACAACCTTGAAAGGGGCTTGTTAGAACACATAGAGCTTAGAGTAAACTTGTATTAGTCCGAGAAATGCCCCAAACAAAGTGTGTATGCGAAATTTGTGGTCTTAGGTAGTTGACCTATCAACAAGGCTCCTCGAGGTCTCTCATTCTACATCTTGGCATATATACTTCAATTATCTAGGTTTTGAACTTTTAATGCATTTTGAGCATTTCCTATGCATTTTGGCAAGGGCCACGACCTTGAAAGGGGCTTGTTAGAGCACATAGAGCTTAGAGTAAACTTGTGTTGGTCTGAGAAATGCCCCAAACAAAGTGTGTATGTGAAATTTGTGGTCTTAGGTAGTTGACCTATCAACAAGGCTCCTCGAGGTCTCTAATTCCTTTTGCCACCTCATCTCCTAGGGTTACGGTTTTTTCCTCTTAGTGTTTTATAATTTATATTAAAAATATATTTTTGGCCTCTTAAATGGTTCTTTTTGTGAATGAACATAGCTGATATACCTCTCTTCAAAGATAGGATATCATGATTCTAACCAATTTATATTGCTTTGCTATGCTTTCTTCTATAAATCTACGGTTTCGTCTATATTTCTACCTTCATTTTTTCCTCCACATAATCCTTTGTTGTTTTTATGTGTAGCTACTTGATGAGTTTAGTGTATAGGTAATTGTACCTTGTACTAACCAAACTTGTTGAAAACCACCCTTGTCGGCCCAAGTGACATACCATGGCCGGCGAAAGGAAAGACAACGGATCAAGAGATCTTGTTAAGTTGTTACTCGAGGAAGTCGTAGTGTAATAAAGGAACAACAGAGAGACACCTCTGATAAGAAATCACTTTGGAGGTACGATGCCCTTAAAGGTATAGGTTAACTTTGACATTTCATTATTTGAAGACTAGATAGACATGGATGCTTTGGAGAAATAGTCTCAAGTATGTTATAGATTTATTACTCTATTCAAAAAAAATTCAATAAGGAGAAGATCCCTTCCCCATGTCAAATATTGGTGGGACATTTACTAAGTGCAACATGTCGGAGATGAGCGTGAAACATTTACCACAAAATCCACTTGGGTGACTTTTGTTGATGCCCTCAAGGAGAAATTCTACCATGTTGAAAAATACAGATTAGAACAAAGAGATGGACAAATTAATGCTAGGAGAGAGACTAGACAATGCTAGAGTACACAAATATCTTCCATACCTTGCATTGAATGATAGGTATTAGAAGAGACTTTGAGTGGCACTTTGATTTAAATTACCATAGTGGCCAACATAGGTACATCCAAATAGATATGGAATTCTTGGATATCTCAGTGGAAGCCACTTATAATTTTGATTATCAAAATAAATAAATAAAGTTTAAGCATAGGAGTAAGGGGGAGTTTGTGTTTGCAAATCTGCCATATCAAAAGCATGGTAAAGGTGACCCTAAATCATAGAAAAAAGGACAGAGTAAGGATAGTCAACCTCAGGACAACTAGTCCAAGTGGGAAGTAAAGAAGGGCAACATGAAGTTGAAAAACTTTAGAAAGATGTGTCATCTCTAAAAAATCACTTGGCACAACACTAATTAGTGCCCCTCCAATCAATGATTATTCACTGAGCTGAAAGACTCAATCAGATTTTGGCTTAGACTTTGATTTAGAGTTAGATAAGGGAAAATTGATCATTGACGCAAAATTAGTCTTACCAATCCTACCACAAACATCCCACCAAAGGAATCATAGGATAATGAGGAAGATGAATGCCTCTTCCCCTCACAGATATGGGTGAAGGGGACTTCTCTACATTTTTTATGAGTTTCTCTCTAAGCAATGATTGTTGGCTGAGTTGAAAATCTCAAAAGCATATTTTGGCTCAGACTTTGATTTAGAGCTAGATAAGGGGAAATGAATCATCTGCAGAACCAGTGTTACCAATGCCAACACAAATATCCTAGCAGAGGAGCTAGAGGAGCATTAGGGCGCCGAGCACCTCTTCCATTCACAACATTTGGGAGCTGAGCACCTCTTCCATTCACAGATGTGGGTGATAGGGACTCTGCTACATTTCATTGTTCATAGCAACAACCATAGGAACTCGATCTTAGCAAAGGTTAGAAAGAGGATGTTGCACCCTAGCCATACACCATTTGTTCATTGAGGTAGGGACAAGCCATCCACTTCAGTTAGCAATGTCATTGACGCTATGACATCAAGTCCTTCAATGAGGAGGTATTGTGATGTTGACTTACTTGAAGTTTATGACTTTCTTTAAGGACAACCATACATGTGGAAGTGTCATGTTGTTTATGAGTTTAGGCCCCATAGTCCTATTGTTACTTTAGAAGGTCAAATTTGCAGGGTACCAAATGTAGCTCTAACTATCATAGTCTATTTGATCTCAGTGAAGTAATGTAGGAAGGTAATCTCTCAGAATTGGAGATTTGTCCTCTTCGTGATTCGGTTGGAAGGTGAATGGAATATCATCACAACTGTCAAGGTTTCTGTGTGGGGCCCCTCTACACATTTGAAGTAGGTGGACATGATAGTGGAAGAATATATCTTTGCCTCACTTAGAGAGGTGACTTTGCATTGCAGGTAGAACATGCAATTGATTTGATGGTAGATTTTCCCCTACCTAAAAACTCGTTAAATAAGTGGTCGCTTCTAGAGGGAATAAATCAAACACCATATTCAATAATTAATTCAAAAAGGAAACATTAAACCAATTTCTTCACCTTGTGGGACCCCAATTGAGTTAGTTCGAAAAAAGGATGGGAAACAATGACTTTGTATTGTTTATAGAACCATGAGAAAAATCACATTTAAGAACTAACATCTTATCTCTTGGATTGACGATCTTCTTGATCAACTCAAGTCTTCCAAATGTTTTCAATAAAATTGATCTGAAGTTATATGCCAATTGACAAAATTGATGTATGGAAGATAGATTTTTTCCTAAGAAGGCCTCTTTGAGTGGTTGGTTATGCTTTTCATCTTGATTAATGCTCCAACAACATTCATGAGGATGAAGGACAATATATTGCAGTCATTCACAAATTCCTTTGTCATTGTATATTTGCATGATATCCTCACCTTCAACAAAACTTTGTTGGAGCATTTGTAGCACATTTAACATATTCTTAGCACCCTGTGAGAACACATGTTATATGCCAATCTAGAGAGGTATTTGTTCAATATGCAGAGAATTAAGTATCTGTGATACATTATGTATGAGCATGGTGTGCATGTGGATGTGGATCTAACCAAGATTTAAGTCATTTGTGATTCATTAGTCCCAGAGACACTAACATAGTTGTGTAGGGTATTGGGCCTTGTCAACTTCTATCATAGGTTTTTGTTGGGGTTCTCTCATATTGCTTGGCCCTTAGATCAAGTGATTGAGGGTGGAGCCAAAGACAAGTTTGTTTGAGTTGAATCATAATAAAAAGTTTCGAGGATTTGAAATGTTTCTTTTGTTTAGCACTAATGCTCATTTTTCCAAACTTGCAACAACCCTTAGAGATTGAGGTAGATTCTTTATACTATGCTATCAATGAAATTCTCACTTATCATGGACATCTAGTTGCCTATCACAATGAAAGAGTCTTTGATGCAGTTTGAAGGGGCCCCACTTATGACAAGGTGTAGGGTATTGGGCTTTGTCAACTTCTATCGTAGGTTTGTGTTGGGGTTCTCTCATATTGCTTGGCCCTTAGATCAAGTGATCGAGGGTTGAGCCAAAGCCAAGTTTGTTTGAGCTGAATCACAGTAAAAACATTTGAGGATTTGAAATGTTTCTTTTGTTTAGCACCAATGCTCATTTTTCCAAACTTGCAACAACCCTTAGAGATTGAGGCAGATTCTTTAGACTATGTTATCAATGCAATTCTCACTTATCATGGACATCTAGTTGCCTATCACAATGAAAGAGTCTTTGATGCAGTTTGAAGGGGCCCCACTTATGACAAGATGCACTTCATTGTGTGGGAATGTCAACTATGGAAGCATTATATTTTGGGAAAGAAAAAAATCATCTGCATTGATCACAAGTCTATTCTATTCATGTAAGTGCAAGGAATGTAAAACCTCCACTATCAGAAGTGGTCAACATACTTGAAACAATTCCACTTGAATTATTAAGTACAAGAAGGGTAGTGCAAATTGAGTTGCGCACCACCTCAATCGACCTCCTTTGTGGAATTAACAAAAATTCTTAACTCTTGTGGACATGAGACTTTGGGTGGCCCCAATTTTATGATGATTATCTTGACTTTGTTGTTACCTATAGAACGTTGAGTGCAGGTAAACAAGTTTTAGACTTCCACCTCCAGGATGTGCTTCTTTGCCATCTAAGCCATCTTTGTATGTCTCCAAGCGTGTGTGAGAAGCTGATTTGATAGGTGCATTATAGTTGGGTGGAAGGTCACTTTAGTGTGGAGAAGACTGGTAGTGTATACTAGATTTTGCACTTGTCTACTTTCCTTGGAAAAGCCCTGGGAGTTAGTCTCCATGGACTACATATTAGGCCTACCTTCAACCAAGCATGGTAACCACCATGTGTTTGTGGTTGTTGATTGGTTCTTTAAGATGGTCATTTTTCCACCTTATAAGAAGAGTATCACAGCAAAATCCATTTCTAAACTCTTCTTTGAGTGTGTTTAGATTCAACCTATGGTTAGTGATGGACACCATACAAATAAAATGCATTGTCTTCCACTCTGAAATCGATCGACAATCATCGATAGTCAACATCACGATTGCATATCTCCATACTGTAAAACTTCAAGGATCCATTTACATGGGTCGAGATCCTTCCTTATGTTCAATATAGTTACCACATAACCCTTCACATTACTATAGGCCATAGCCCTTTTTAGTTGTGCTTGGGGTTCCAACAAATGGCCCAATTGACAGAGCTCTACTTATTAAATCTACATAGGAAGATTCCTCCCATGTATAGATCTAGGTAGATAGAGAAACAATACCTTTTGAATATATCAAAAGGTTGGAAAGAATAGAAAGCATATTTTGCAATTAATCCTTGAATTTGTATTCAATGAGCCTACCCGTAACAATCATTTACCACAAATTATACCCCTTGACCCTTATCAATTAACCCTTATATGTAGACATGAACGTGAATGGTTAAAACCCCAATGGACTAAGGTTAATGCCAACTTGAAATTTTTTAGTGTTTGGATGCATGGGCTTGAGTGAATACTCTTTGCATTAATATGTTGAATGGGCTACAACTGTGCATGCTTTCTATTCATGATAGAATCATGGTTCATAGAGGAGGCAACTAGTCAGGAGGGTTGGGGTATGGATTTTACGTTAGTCATAGAGGGAGCAACCGGTGAGGAAGACTGGATAGTAGGGTTTGTTCTTAGTGGCAGAGGGAGTTGGCCTCTGATTTTGACAAGAAGGATCTTTATCTCATACATTACTATTTTAGATTAGAAGTATGACATATCACATCTTCCTTGGTCAGGGAAAATATGATGTGGAGATCCTGAAGAGGTTCGGGGTGTTGGACCGTAATTCGATGGCTACACTGATGGCATCAAATATGAAGTTTTTGGATGATACGACTTCAGAGGCCGTGGATGCTACATTATACAGGAAGATGATTGTATCATTGATGTATTTGACTAATACACGACCAAATATATGTTTTGTTGTGAACACCTTGAGTCAGTACATGGTTGAGCCTAGACGTGTTCACCTTATTGTAGTAAAACATGTGATGATGTACCTTAAAGTTACAATGGATTATGGGCTCAAGTGTGTTGCAAATAGTGAGATCAGTGTACTTGGATATTCAGATTCATATTGGGTCAGTAGTGTTGAAAACCGAAAAAGTACATTGGGATGTTGCGTCACTTTGGGATCCAATATGATTTCATGGATCAATAAGAAGGAATCATGTGTAGCACTCAGTACAGTTGAGGCAGAGTATGTGGGAGCATGTGCACCAAGTCACGAAGCAGTGTGGATTCATAAATTGTTGACTGGATTATTTGATATTGTGATGGAGGCGACCTGTATCTTGTGCAACAACGAGTTGTATAAAGTTGTTAGAGAACCCAGTGTTTCATGATAGGTTGAATCATATCGAAATCAGGTATCACTATATCAAGGATATGGTGCATAAGGGAGCAATGGCGCTCCAATATGTGGCCACCGATGAGTAGGTTGCGGATGTACTGATAAAGTTGTTGTCAAGAATGAAGTTCGAGTACTTCAGGGACAAGCTCTGCATAGTCCCTCTTCAAAGGGAATGATGGATTCAGATGTTATCACAGGGGAGTGGAAGTTATTGTGACATGTTGTAGCTATTGGAGAGATACCCACTTTCCCTGGATGCATGCTGAAGAGGCGATGTACAAATGTTATCGCAGGGTACTAGATGTCATGCATAAGATATCCAAGTTTTATGCGGGCAACTGGATAGTCTCATGATGATATGTTGTAGCTATTGGAGAACTACCCACCGTCCCTAGATGCATGTTGTGAAGTCACTATGGGTTTCCTGTTATGTATAGATTCATGTGTTTGACAATCAATGTTCATGAGTTGGTGTGGATGGAGACAGTGTTAGAGTCTGTACCTGATAGAATATCTTCCTCATTAAGAGGGGTGTTGATATTTTATGTAATTTCAGAAGTTATTCCTAAGTGTAATTGTATTGGTTATTCCTAAGTGTAATTGTGAAAGGTTTTATTGATAAGTCATGTATTTTAGGTATTTTAGAGTATAAATAGAGGTTATATCGAGTCATTTTGTTCACTCATTGAACATAAGTACAAGAGAGTAATACACACTTATCGAGGAGGCTATTCTTGGTTCGTGTCTGGGTCTATTTGGTCTTGATTTCATGAAAGAGCATTGTATGACATTGTACATGTTGGAGGAATCTATAGTGAGGAAAGTTTGTAGGGTTCTCTCCCCTTTGAGGGTTTCCCTAAGGATATATCTTGTTGTTCTGTGGATATCTATCTTTTAGTGGTGATCCTTTTGCATATCAAATAACACACACACACACACACACACACACAATATCATCTCTCTTGAAAAATAAACATGCCTTTCCAGACTATTTGTTATTAGTTAGGGTTTCCAGATATTCTCGATTCCTTGGCTAGGGTTTGGGAAAATTTGGAGGAATTCTTGCTTGGGATGAGCTAAGGTATTGTACTTTATCTTCATTATTGTGATAATAAGATGGTGTACCATTGTTGTCCTAAATTGTCTACTTGCATGTTTGATTTTCATAAATGGTTTTATTGGTTATTGTGTAAGTTTAATAGCTTGTTTGATATGTTGATCTATTGGTACAAAAGATTGAATGAGTGATTTAGCATGTCCTGGATGAAACTTCATATCTAAAATGTGTTGTTATATTTCCCTTGTTAATGATTGTAAGTTTTAGATTTTCATACTTGATGAGATCATGCCTCAAAGGCTATGTATTGATCCAACATTGAAGTGTTTTGTGATTTTTATCTACTTGAACTTGTCTAAAGTAGTGGAAGACATATTTGAGATATTTACAATTGTATTTATGCATATTTCAGATTATTCCTAAGGATGAATGTTCTATGTTATAAATTGGTGAACTCATTGAAGTGAGGTGAAATTTTGAATTGGGTAAAGCGTAGATTTATTGGTGAAGATTTCCTTCTTCATAAAATTTCTACAACATGCAGAAGGGTATCATAGATTTAAACCATGGAACATTGCAACAACATACTAGTCAAGTAATGAGTCTATTTAGATAGGTATAAGAAATATGTCATATCCCCACCTTATTTTCTCATACTATATCCTTTTTGTTGGACACCAATTTGTTCCTCCCTAGTAATTGTTGGGGTAGCATTTCATGAGTTTAGGTTCCATTACACATCCTTTAGAGAGTTTCCTATAGGATAATTTTGAAGGTTGTTCTGTCTATTATACTTTTCACATTGAAAGTGTCTTTCTAGTTTCTTTTACCCTTGAACCTTGTTTTGAAAAACAAGTTGTGAAGGGTTTGGGATTAAATTACTATCCTAGTTGGCACTATCCTTGTCACTACCTGTACATATCCCTACCTCTCATGTTACACTAAGAAAAAACTTTCGAAATCCTTTTTCACTAGTCCAAAAAAAAGCCCTCGTTAATCGAGGACAATAGCAATAACCCATGAAGGGGATAACAAATATGGGGTTGTTGTTCCAAAGTATCTTCATACACCTCAAAGTTGGCCATGAGAATCTTAGCATAGTTCCCAAGCTTAGTCTAATCTTGACCATCACAAATTCTTAAACATAAATTGCTATTGATGATTTGAAGTGGATGAAATTTGTAAATGACAAAAAAATGCAACATTAAGTTTCCAAGTGGTAGAAAACTACCATAAATAGTACCATCAGAGACTCCAAAAAGACCCTGTAGATCTTCAAATGTATAATTAGGAGAACAAAGGGGATGTTGAACTCTCCAATTCACTACCCCATTAATGATGATTATTCTTGATCAACCAACAAATTGCATTAAGCGATTTTGGTTTGGGCAATAATTATATAACAACATGAAATAAAACTATGCAAAATAATCATATCTCTTGACTTCTGTTAAATGCTCTATGTGATGTATTTTAGTTCTAGTAACTACATACAACAAGGGGAGTTGCAGAGCAACAAGTCCCTATCGAGAAGGTAGAGGACTTTGTCTTAGGAAAGAAATTGCCTAATTCAGTTAGAGTCAAAATGACAAAATGAAATTTTATGTAGTGTGTAAATTGTTGGAATTCTGATACACCAACACTGTAAATCTAAAGAGTAAAAACATAGTAAATGCACCAAAAAATTTTGTATTTCTTATTATAGTTCGATGCCAGTATTTAAGAGTTTTTGTAGTACATATATTTTGAGGCGCATAACGACATGTCAAGGGATAATATCAATAACGTTAAATATGAATTGGGTTGAACACTACCATAATAATAAAAGACTTCATTCAAAGTTCATGATTGAACTGTCAAGCTATTATCAGATTATGATATTAATAAAAATCCTTAAAGTTTATAGTTTGTAATCGAGTGAAGGAAAAAGTACACCTTATGAGTATACATTTTATGACTTTTAACGTAGATGGTGTCTCAAAGATGTATTTTCTGTTTCAAATTGAATTTATTTACAGAATTGCATGATATTATGAACATCGTAACCTTATTATTGTTGTTTTTGTTGGGTTGATTATGTTTGTTGCAGATCATGCAGAGCAATTTCGGCCATTTTATAGATCAGAGGGTTATCTTTCAAACAAAGCTATGCAGCCATCAATTGTGGAGATAGATGCAATCTGTCTCTTTGCATTTAAATTAAAGGAACTACAAATTTAAAGAGTAATATTTCTTTTCTTTACATTTAAAATAAAGGAACTCTAAATCTAAACTGTAAATAGAATAAATTATATGTTACCATAACTGGATTATTCTATAAAGGATATAGAAACAACTAGCAATGTAATGAAATAAAATAACTAAAAGAAGGACAGAAAAAAAAATATAACTATTATGTTCCTATCTTAACCTACACAAGCTCACTTGAGATTCACATAGAACCAATGTAGCCATACACCAACACTATTATAATAACAATTATAGATGCAATCTGTCTCTTTGCATTTAAATTAAAGGAACTGTAAATCTAAAGAGTAATATGTCTTCTCTTTACATTTAAAATAAAGGAACTGTAAATATAAACATGAGGTAAATCCTATTTGCTCTGGACAGTTGTCCCTTAATATGCATCTGGCTACTTGTGCACTTCTATGATTCATTCTTTGTGTAAGATGACCTTGTCATGATCTATTGTGAAAGTGCATTGAACATGGAAATCATGTAAATTGTAAATAATATCATATGTGTTTTCTAAGTATTTTTCATATGTGATATCTTGTAAGAATGGGCATAATGTCATTAGTAGCGCATCTTTTACAATGCATTCTTTCTGGATGTTTTACATTGTTTGAATAATGCATTGCAGCTGAGGGGAGCGTTTTTATGTGGTAAGTTGTTCACATTTGGAACATTGGAGTTTGTCATCGTCAATGGCTCCAAATGTCTCTTTGGGCAGATTGCAGATGTTGCAAATTGGCACAAATGGGTATGCATGTATATTTGTTATAGTTAACATGCCTTCAACCTAGTTCACATTGGAAAACAATTTTGTTAGATTATGTGTAGTAATAATAAATTAATTAAATTATGAAGAAAAATCTATATTTGGTCAAATTTCCTTTGTTTTTAAGGTGATCAATTTGTTTAAGTCATCCAGTGCTCGTTTTTCCTTCAGAGTGGTTATGAAGGTAGATTTGCATGTCCTCAGCGTCTTTGTTTGTTCTTCTCTTCCCTTGACAACATTTCTAAATAGAAGCATTGGCATTTCTTTTTTGGATATTTTTTGTTGTACTGTAGTAAAGGAAGACATAAATGTGGAAAAAAGGTAAAGCTACAATTAAATATTGTGTTAGGATATTACCTATAAGTAATAAAAGGTGAGTGTGCAAGTGGGAAAAAAAAATAATAAGTGAGTTTGTACTTACTATAGTTTTATCTTCTTCTAAGTGCCCATGTTTAAGCTCTAATACATATTGGGAGCCTTGTTGATTTGCATACGTGACCAAGGCAGCAATGGTGCCAATTGCAAATGTAGATTTGTTGGTTGTTAACTGCCTTATTGTTGTATTTGGAAGAAATTTGTATTCTTGACAAATGGGCGAGATTGTCTCTAAAATGCTTCAATCATGGAGGACCAATATGAAATTACAATCTCCATGATCGTACATTGTTTTGGGAGAAATTTTAAAACCTTCAATAAACACACCTTGCCCAGGAATGAGTTTAGATTCGTGTATAGGGATCAAGGTGTGAGGGACATTCACTGTGATTGTCATCTCGCCTTTTTCATCAACTAGATCAAAACGCAATAGATCTATGTTGTGTACTCTGTCAATAGTTGTTTTATATATTACAATGACATCGCCATGAAAGACATTGCCTACTTTCAATCCTATAAGCTCTTGTATTGTTACCATGTTGCATTTTGAATGCTTTTGTCTGTTAGGGAACACATGTGAATTAGCTTTATGATTTGTTAAGAAAGTTGAAGAGTGTTTCTATAATGAGTGGTTACCTTTTTGTTTGTTGTGAAATGGCGTCTTTTGTTTGTTCGTCTTCTCGGATTCCTTTCATGGTATATCTACAAGAGAAAAACATATTTGAATTTAGTATTTAGTATTGAAATTGGAAAACGTATTATGATGCTAATCTAAAACAAGAGAGAGGAATGGAGCATGAAAACATATTATGATGTTAATCTAAAACAACAAAGGGGAATGGAGCATATACATACTTGCTCCATCATTTGAACTAGAAGAGAAATCTAAAATAGCATAAATTATGTCATGATCAGACCAATATGCATTTGAGAAATTGATTTCACATTGTGAAATCGACAACTTTGTCCAGATGTGATCTATTGTAGTTCTTGATTGTGGACGAATTTTTGATGTTATTTCATGGAACTTTTAAGTTTCCATGTATTGTGAAAGAGTTTTTCTTCGAATAGTATTTGATATAATATCAATGTTGAAGTCCCCAATAATAAAAAAGACACAATCTGTATGTGTAGATTGTGATTTTGCATTGTTAATCATTTCAATTATTGTAGATACTTGTTCAAATGGTGTTGCATTTATGTTCATTAAGCAAATAGGTTGATGGAAGTACATGTCAGTGAGTGTAAGTTCAATTTTACTCTTCGTAAAGTTCTTAGTTTCTTTGATTGGGATTTTTTTTTCTATGCAAGTAAGAATGCCATGTGTTGAATGTGCTATGGCAAAGTTGAACGAAAAGAATTGCTTATTTTTAGGTGGAGAGTGTAAGTGTGTTTCTTGAAAACATAGTACCATGTTGTCCATCAAGTTTGTATCATGCATGACATCATTAATACGTTCATATAGGTTGTGTGTATTTAGTGTTGCAATTGATAATATATTGTTTGTATTTTTTTTATTTTTTTTTTGCAAATTCTAGTTTCCATGGCACAATTGTTTCTAGTCGTGTCATCTCATTTGATACTTTGGTCTTTACATGAAAGTTTTTGGGCATGAGTTTTTTAATCAAGTATAGTGAGCTAATAGTTTTAACACGTGATAATGCAGTATAAACTAATCCATGTTGCGTCACACCAGTTGGATCAAATGCAAGTCCATCTAGTGTTAGTTCTTGTGTTAAGTGTATTGTTCTTGCACAAGCTAATTGTATTGGAAATTGTTTTCTTATTGTGATTTGTGATTTGTTGTTAGCTATTGCCAAGGGTTTTGCAATTCGGAAAATGGGTGTCCAATCTGGTAAGATGTTTGTTTCATATAGCTCTGGGAATTTGGTTCTTTGGTATTTTCCAATGCTTGCGCTTGAGAATTCTATCCATACAATGTCTAAGCCATTATTGGTATTTGTATATCTTTTGAAAATACCTTCGACACCATTGACTAGTCCATCGTCAGTGTTATAGTTTCCTGAATATAGTTCAACTAGCATATTTCGTTTGACTATTATTCTTGATGGTAACGATATTGTCTTTTGAAAGGAAAAATATTTTGCAATACTTTCATGTTCATCAATAGCACTAAGTGTTATTTGCTCACCATCCTCTAGAGAAAGCATTTTTGCATTATGGTTATGGAAATCTTTGTTTTGATAGAATATGTATGGGAAAAATGGATCTAAAGGTGGTGGTCTATGGCAATGGTCATTTATGTAAGAAATATCCTTATGAGATTGTTGTTTTAATCTCATCTTATTTATTGACAAAGCATGTGTCTTTTTGATGCATTGTTGTAAGCAATTGATAACATTTTATTTTTTCATTCCATAAGTCATGGAATTGTATTTTTGTTAACTTTTGGGTTCTCAAATATAAGCGAGTCTTTTACAAGTTGTGCTTGGTATAAGTCACCTAAGAATATCATGTCAACATTGCCAAAATACAAGGTTGGAGTGTGCAAGATTTGACGTAGTCGCTTATCGATTTGATAAAGAGTTGTTGAACCAACAAGGGATGCTTCATTAATAAGAATGACATGCAGTTGTTGGAAGTGCTTTGAGAATGTGTCTATCTTCTCATTGTTTAGTGAAAGAAAATTTGTCTTGTTAAAGGGCATATAAATTGCAGAGTGTAATGTAACACCACCAACATTGAATGTTGCCTTTCCTGTGTATGCAGTAATTAATCCTTTTAGTTGCAATGGGTCATATGGAATTGTATCATTATGAAAACGTACTAAGGACTGAAATATTGCTTTAGCTATAAATGTTTTCCCTGTTCCTGCACGTCCTGTCAAGAATAGGTGAATTTGTTACTTTGGCCTATAAGTTTTCCTTATCAATATATCAGTTACAAGTTGTAACATCCCGCTCTGGCGCACTGAGACCCCTTATTATTTGAGGACACTTGCTCGCAAGTGATCTGGACTCTTTTGACATTAAGACCTATTATATTTGATTATGATGTGATTTGACATATGACATGATGTGTTACTATTTGATTAGACGGGTGCTATTGACTCAGTTTGATTGAGTGTGCAGGGTTTTTGACCTTGACGATGCAGAGGCATCGGTAGGTCCCCCTTGGACTCCGGACTGAGTCAGGGAGTGTGCTTCTCGGTTAATATGTTTATTATGATGTTTTATTCGATTGATGATTTGATGTTGACATTTTTGACATGATTATTGGTGATGCAGGCTGACGATAGCTTGCCGACTTGACTCACATATGGAGTAAAGGGGCCACACACAATTGCAGAGAGGTTGAGGGAGAGGGGTGGACAACAGCCCTGCCACTGCCTGCTAGCACTCCCGCCG
>ML777394.1:673280-690074 GCA_009831015.1 Picea engelmannii | reverse complement strand
GTTTAATTGCAAAGGTGATATTCATAACTGAATGTAAAGGTGGGCTGAATTGCGAAATTGAGTAATTGTATCATGGCAAGTTAATGAGGAGAATGTAAAGTCGGGGGTTACCATTAGGGTATGGGTGTCGTCGTTCATTATGGCAACTCTTAGAAAAATGCATTGTGTCGTGCGTATTGTTGTCCCTGATCTTGCAGTACTTGGTGGTTTGTATTGCGTAGTCTGTCTGTGTCGGGCGGGATATAGACTCCTCTTGTAGCTTAGTATTTGTGTCTGTGTGTAATCCGGTGGAAGGAATCCAGTGCCGCATCAAGAGTCTCGGGCTGTTTAAAGGCACAGTTCCACTCCTGCGACACATTCTGAGCCGTATCAGTAGTCTCGGGCTGTTTAAAGGCACAGTTCCACTACTGCGACTCTACTGTTGGATTCCTTTATTCTGTGACAGTACTGTGCCTAACCCCTAGTGTCTTCTTCTGCTTACAGCTGCTAGTTGCCCGCCTTATGTCCAGGGGCGTGATTTCCTGTTTCCACTGCGACATGTCGGGTCATCTTGATTGTGTTCGTCTTACTCGCGTCTTGTTGGTTCGAGTGTTGACGAAGAGTTGAGGGGGTTGTTCCTACACACGCACACACACTTTATAAAAAAAAAAAAAAATTGCACCGATTGACTAAGTAGATGTCCTTAGCTAGGAGGGTTGTTACACAAGTGCTCCTTGTTCTTTGTTTAATTGTCGCCTTATGTTGTAATATTCTATGTTTTCTATTATATGTGGTTGTTTAACGACTTCGTATGGTTTGATGCATTTTTCATTGATATTCTTTGAGCATTGAAAATATTGTAAATCAGTTTCAAAATCATATTTTTCATATTGCTCATCTATGCATTCAGTATTTTTTGTACTTTCTTCTTTGTTATTTTCTAGGCTATTAATGTTGAATAACAGATCATCGTGTGTTTCTATTGCATTCATTGCATCATCAATGTCACCCCATGTAGGTGTGACATCAAATGTGAACTTTCTCTGATTTTTCTTAATAATTTGTTCTAGTGCAACATATGCAGTTTGCCAAGTTTGGTAGTGCTTCTTGATTGTATCTCCATTCACTCGATATGGATACTATAACATCAGTTGTTCTCTACAATAATTTTCAATTTCAGTGTGTTTGTTGTACTTTACATATCGAATGCCATATGGCTTATCATATTTTTTGCGTTTTGTACCCTTCTTCGTGTTACTAGATGCAAATTATGCTAGGCATATAGTATCAATAGTTGTAGGGCGCAAAATATAGTACTCAATGATTGATGGGCACATTATATCTTCAGATTCATTTGGTTCATGTTCTAGATCCTTCTTGTTTTTAAGAACAAATGCATGTTGCTCCATAGGAGAAGTGTTAATGAAAATACACCTTCGTGAACTAGAGTTTAGTGGAAGTGATAGCACAATATGCACAACTTGTTTTGCGGACATTTGTTGCTTGTTTAATAGAGCCTTCCTAAGGCTACTAATGGTATTCATGATATCACATTTTGTTTTGATATGATTTTCTCTTATGCTTCTAAATGTCAATGTAACTGTTCTGTCTTCTTTTGTCATGTAGGAACTAAAATACATTGCAGCTGCATAGGAGTTTAGTACAAATTGAGAGTCAGTGTTTGCAATCCAAGTTGTTGGAATGTGTCGTGCGAAGCTATTTGTGCAAGTGTCGGATGATATTCTTTGGAGTAATATCGTGGTTTGACTTAGGGTACATTGAATAGCTTGTATATAATCAACTTATGTTAAGCCGAGGCTATTTATAAACCTATCAAATGTATCAGTTTCATCGTACCTAGCATCTTTTATTGTGTCAAATATTAGTTTCACATTTATTTATTTTTTATTATTGTCAAAATCAAGGGGTTCAAGTATTTTTGTTGTCTTCATTGGTGGAATTGGAAAATTAAATCTACAGTTAGCTTTTTTTTGTTTCCTACAACTTTTTGTGTGATGATGATGTTGGAGCATTTTAAGTTCACTTGCAAGAAGTGATGAATCAGTGGACAAGAAATTGTCAACACAATTTTCAATCATAGCATTTGTGGCTTTATCATATATTGGTGCAGATTTTATCCATAGTAAGCCATGCTCGTGCTCAGTTCCTCTGTTTTGGAATTATGTGACAAAGAAGTAGTCTCCAATTTCTCTGTAGTACTTGTGATCATGGGATATTAATTGTCGCGTCACATTCATCCTATGTCTATAATAACATGCACAAGTCACAGGATTATTTCTAATTAATGAGTGAGGTTCATTTGGCTCTAATTCATTTTCATATGGTCTTGTTGTGTTTTCTCTTATATGCCTTAATGCAGTCATTAGAGGTTCCCAAATTTTGTCTTCCTTTCATTTGTCCTTTTCTGATCCTAATCCATATACTATTGAAAACTTGGTGTAGTATGATGTGAATTGCCTTATAGAATAGGTTTGTTGTATGGTAAGTGAAGTCATGATTCTTGTGCAAGACGTCCCATTGAGAGATCTTTTGATATGTGAAGTTCTTCACCATATCACTTGGACGTTTATTTCCATAGAATAATGACGGGAAAGTCATTTCTTTTGAATACTTGTCTTGGAAAATTCCCAAGGGCATGTATCCTGCAGCGAGCGCGATATTAATTTGCTTATTTGCAAGGTCATAAATAGTGTGTGCATTAGTGAAACCATGCACTAATGTTTTCGTAATTGGTTCATCAATGTCCTCATTATCATCTTCATTGTATTCAGCACTGTTAGTTTCACTTTCACTATCATAAGCTTCTTTGTTTTCAATAAAGACTTTCTTCCAATTGTCATCTATCTTGACATTTTCTAACTTGTAAAGCATTGTTTTGGATAAGTATTTTAAATCTTTCATTACCAGGTGGATTCGAATTCAGCCAAATGCATAAGCGCTTTTGAATCTTAAGAATTTTTTTAGTACAACAACCACTGTATCAATGTCTTTTATGTTCCGAGGTAGGGCAAATTGGATCCTAGATATGCTAGTAGGAACATTGATGACGCCACTGGTTAAACCTAGTTGTGGTTTTCTATGTGTGTGGCCCATTTCTTTTATCTACAAAAAGGGAAACCTCAATGCTACTAGTCTCTCTTCTAGTTCAGAAAGTTTGGTCAGATTTTTGGTACATTTTTTTCTTCTTGTTTGATTTGGAACTGCATATTTAGGAATTTCATCATTTACAAATGATTTTTTGCAAACTTTGTAAATGTGACAATTGTTCGTTTCACCATTTTTCGTGTGACCATTGAATACATTTGTTATTTCATGTATTTGTTTCATGGAAACAACATCTTTCTTAAAGAATGTTCTTTGACAAATTGAACAATCAAAGATAGGTGTATCATTTATTTGTTCTTGGTATATTTCCTCAAAAGTTGAAAGTTATTTTTCTTTCTTCTTTGGTCTTGATTGGTGAAAGGGGTTGCATTTCCTATAAATATTTTTCCTTTTGTCTTTTACAGTTGAGATTTCATGTTTGAAAAGTTGTTTTTTTTTAGCTCAAAGTTGCTCCTTATAATACTCTTAAGGGACCGCAAAGATAAACCTTTTGTATTCTTTTTGAACTCATCAAATTGTTTCTTTCGGCTTGGGTTAGGTTTTTCTTGCATTTTTTGTAATGTAGAATTTTCCCTAATGTGATTTTTCAAGTGTCATAATGATTTACAATGAACACTATTCTGAGTATGAAGGACAAAAGATAATTTTCCTAATGCTATGTGTTGTTTCATTTGGAATAGATCAATTTCATTGGTTGTTTTTGTTAGAATATAATGGATGTGCTCGTTTTACCATTGACAATATCACTATTGTCACCCAACCATAGGAAAAAGCCACCCTTTGAGCACATTAACCTTGACAGAGATTCACTCCAGAAGCAAACCCTAGGCTAGATATCCAAACAAAGGGTAGCACACCTTTCTCCAACGATAACGCGCCAACATGAGTTAATTAGATAGTCCAAACCCTAGCCAAGAGATACTCCAAGCCAAAACGTAACTGCTAGCTGCAACAACTACACTGACAACTCTCCTCCAAACCTGTGCACAAAACTGGGCACTGCAGTGCGCACAAGTGTTGCTCTACAATTCTAAGACTGCCTGCCAGAATGAAGACTGGCCTTTTGTATTTAGAGTAATTCTGGCTAACTTCCTGTGCCAACTTCTCATTCTGGGTATCTGTCTGTTTAGTATATTATTATTTCTTCTAGTCGACTTCTTATCTTGGAGGCTAATAACCTAGTATAAATTATCTTCTCGAGCCAACAAGTCTTCTAGGGTTATTAGCCAACTCATTAGGGTTTCTTCTTTCTTCCCGGAGTATTCTATTCTCGTTAGGTTTACACGTGGAGGTAAATACCTCCTGCAGCTACCATAATATCAACACTCCCTCCTAGCTAGGGATGTATTATAGGTAATGGTCTTGAGCACAAAACATACCATTCACCTGGTAGAATCAACATAGTCGTCTAGACTATCTCATGACTAGATCATGAGCATCATCATCACCATCGGTGTCATCAATTTCATCATCTCTCGAAACCATACTCCATCTGAGTAATCAGACATGATGTTGGATAAGTAACTCACACCACAGAGTGATACAAGAGCCATTCTTCTAATCTGGACATATGTCCTAGAAGAGTAGATGTTCTGAACCATTTTCCATCTGGGAAATCTTTGTCCTTTAATCATTCATCTCACTGATAATCATTACCAAATTGTTGATAGTCTTCAAGGTAATCAGAACAAAATAGAACAAAACTGTGTCTATACATAGTTGTACATAACTAAAATCCAATGGTATACTACCACACCAAGTAGCAAACAAGTACTTGATCAGTAACGTATAGTCACGAACAATGGAACACATCCACCACAGTAGTATACATCTACTGTCATACATTCTTCATAACAATCATCTGATATCAACCTGCACAGAAACAATGTTATGATATAAACCGAATCATCTGGGCCAATATTTCACTCACATCTGTGAGATCTGAAAGAATATCTTCCCTCAAAGTAGAACATCAATTATGGGCTATCTGCCTTATTCTTCTCAAACAATGAAGAATGATTGTTCTGATTTATGAACCTGGACCATTCCTCACCCTGGGACATTTCTCCGACACTAAACAAAGTCTAACCTGGAGAGAATGAATCTTCCCTAAGGATTGTCTATCCCTGATTGCTGAGCCTAGACCATTCCCCACCCTGGGCCATTCCTCCAACATTAAACAAAGTGCAACCTAGAGAGAATGAATACACCCTAAGGAATGACTGTCCAGACCATTTCCTCTGTTAACCACAAGAGGAAAAGATTGTCCTGTACCAACCTCCAAAACAGATCATTCCTCATGTTAACCACAATGAGAAATCATTGTCCGGCGAGGCAAGCCAGTCTTCTTGAGTAACCCTCAAGAAGAGAGACTTTCCTAGACCATTCCCCATGTTGACCACAATGGGAAATCGTTGTCTGTCAGAAATCTCAATCCACTTTCTGAACTGGAAAGAATCTGCTTATCATGGATCATTATTTGAACTGAAAAATGACTGTCCATCAATCAATAATACATCCATGCTCCCTCCCAACCTGGTAATCATCTCTTCCTTTTTCAATAAGGAAGTCATCTCCACGAGCTCCAGCTTGAGTACGCAAACTTTTTCATCTTGGATAGAAGCTTTACCAAAATGTATTCTTATCTTCTCATCTGTGGGGATATGTATTGGAGAACCACTTTCTCCTTTCTGGAATTCATCAAGGATAATGTAAGGCTTGATTTCAAATGTATTTCGGTCTGGAACATTGGTTTTCTCTGAAGGCTTCATGTAGCTCTGATCAATAGAGTATATCATTGTTGCAAAACTGGAACATATCCATGTGGCACTTCTTCTGTCATCATGAGATCTGATCTATTGAGTAATCATCTTTATATAATATCTCTGTTATGGAAAATCTTCACCATGCTTCTACTGTGCACTGGAGGTTCTCCACCAAGTTATCTTTTTCCATCTGCAAACAAGGGTCTCTTTTTGGTATGCTTCAAAGTCTTGAGTTTGCTTCTTCATACATTCTTTGTTCAATTAGTCTTTTCATTTATCTGATGTAGAACTCCAACTCATGGATGTTGCAGATGATATAATGACTCATGTAGAGATATGTTTGGTTTACTGGAACAAGTAATCATCATATTCTTCTCCCTCCATCTGGGAGAACCCTTAGTTCTGGATCTTACGATGCTTGCATATATACATTGTTCTTTACCACAACTTTTTGTTCCTCTACTTGATTTCTTTTAGTGTGTTCATATCAGGCTGGTAATCTTGTGATTCTTAATACAATGACTAGTTGTTCTGGATTCTCTTTCTTTCTTGGAATATTCATGTTCTTCTTGATGTTTTTCTTTAGCTCATGGAGTTTCTTATAGATTCCATGCCCTAAAGATTCCATTTCTTTCTTTCATCATAGGATCATGGATCTGGATGGAAAACCAGGGATACTTTAAGGCTTCTTTTCGAAGAAGACTTCTTCTGAGGTTGAACTGAACACGTATTGTTTTTCATGGCTGCTACCATGGATATATATTTCATCATCTTCAATGGATCATAGGATTAGCTCCCTCCTAATCCTTGCTTCATGTATGAGTGCATATAGTTGTCTCCCTCCATCTAACAGAGTCCATGCTTTCGTATGCATCCTTATTCCCTTTTGCAAGGTGTTATAAGTCTTTCTCCAATTTCTTTCTGTCTTTGCTTCTTCTAAGTCTCTTTAGGATTGATCCTGATTTCAACTTATCTTGTAATAGCTTCCACATGATTTGTTTGATGTATTTCATCCATTCACATGTTTTATCTAACTTGTATAATGATAGCAATCCTTATCTTGTTGTTCTTCCATAGGTATAGTTCTTCTTGGAACACATTATCTTCTAAGAGATAGATATACAATATTATGCAAACAATATATGTACAAGAACTAAGAAGAGTATTGTTACCTTCAGAAGAAGAAGTCTATTTCATCCTGCTTATTCTTCTTTGTAGGTTTCTTTTCTTCGACAATTGATTGTTTGTGTGTCTCCTTCCTTTTCTTTAGCTCAAGACAATGATTCTCGTAGTGACCATACTTTCGACAGTTGAAGCATTGTATTTCTAAAATGTCTTTCTCTTGATTTGGCTTCCTCCTTGAGCCAAACTTCCTTTTGTTCCTGAAATTCTTGAATCTCGTTGTGAAGGCTTGATCATCATACTTATTTTGGGGTTTCTCTTTTGCATTGATCCTATATTCTTCTTCAGCATAGCAAGTCCAAAGTTATTCAAATGTAGGGTACTCCTTCCTTTTGTTCATGCTTGCGGAAAATTCATCCCACGTCTTGGGAAGACCATTGAGTACTATGTTTACCAATTCCTTCTCTGAGATGATCTCTTCGATAGCTTGTAGTTGATATCTTAACTAAGAGATCTTCACAAAATATGACGTTATGCTATCCTCATCATTCATCTTCATGTCACGGAGCTCATTCTTCATATTCATAACTTGTCTAATGTTTCTGACCGAGAAGACATTTGTTAGGGCATCGTACATCTTCTTTGATGAGTCAAGATGGGAAATGTAGGGTATCAAGTGGTATTTTATAGATTTCACTATGATACTCATAGCATTGATGTCACCGTCTTTGAACTTCTCCACAACTGCAACATTATGTGGTTCCTTCTCTTTTCCTTCTTCAAACACTGGTTCCATGATCTTTCCTTTCACAATATTCAACACTTTATTCTTGGCAAGGATGAGGTCGATCCTTGTATTCCATGCTATGAAATTAGAAGCTCCATCTAACTTGTTCTCTGACTTCATAGAGTAAGTCATGGCTTCTTTGACTTCGTCAACCCTAGATTTGACCAAAAACTCAAACTTGACATCTTGGCTTGCTGAGAGTATCATCAGATGTGCTAGACTAGGGTGCACTGATCTGTCCAGAAATTATGTCAATCGCTTCACTTAAGGTTCCTGAACAAGAGGATAAGGGTTTCTGCAACTGCACCTGCTAGTAACCCTAGCGACAGTGCTATGGTGATTGCTCCTGCTAGTAACCCTAGTGACAGTGCTATGGTGATTGCTCCTGCTAGAAACCCTAGAGACAGTTCTTCAACGAGCTCAATATCCTTACGGCTATGTTTCCTTCCAGCGGTTAGACTGAATGAAGGAAGTGGTGGGCCCATAACCTGTTAGAATATAATGGATGTGCTCATTTTACCATTGACAATATCACTATTTTCACCCAACCATAGGCCGAAGCCACCCTCCGAGCACCTTAACCTTGACATAGAATCACTCCGGAAGAGAACCCTAAGCTAGATATCCAAACAAAAGGTAGCGCACATTTCTCCAAGGATAGTGCACCAACATGAGTTGATCAGATAGTCCAAACCCTAGCCAATAGATACTCCAAGACAAAATGTAACTACTAGTTGCAGTAGCTGCATCGACAACTCTCCTCCAAACCTGCACACAAAACTGGGCATTGCAGTGCGCACAAGTGTTTCTCTGCAATTCTGAGACTGTCTGCCAGAATGAAGACTGGCCTCCTGTATTTATAGTAATTCTGGCTAACTTCCTGGACCGACTTCTCATTCTGGGTATTTGTCTATTCAGTATATTATTTTTTCTTCTGGCTGACTTCTTATCTTGGAGGCTAATAACCTAATATAAATTATCTTCTTGAGCCGACAAGTCTTCTAGGGTTATTAGCCAACTCATTAGGGTTTCTTCTTGCTTCTTGGAGTATTCTATTCTCGTTAGGTTTACACATGGAGGTAAATACCTCCTGCAGCTACCATAATATCAACAATTTTAACTAATCAATTTTTGTTGAACTTATCAAATGGTTTCTTTTGACTTGGGTTAAGTTTGTCTTGCATTTTTTGTAATGTAGAATTTTCCCTAATGTGATTTTTCAAGTGTCGTAATGATTTACATTGAACACTATTCTGATTATGAAGGACAAAAGATGATTTTCCTAAAGATTTTTGTTGTTTCATTTGGCATAGATCAATTTCATTGGTCCTTTTATTTTTTTTCCTCATATGGGTTTTTTACTGGTTGGTGTTGCGATGATTCTGCGCAGGAATTCCAACCATGGACACACATGAATTTGTTTCTTTGTCTAATGTAGATATGTTTCTAATATGATTTTTCAAATTTCACAATGATTGAAATTTGCTATGAGTATCCATGTCAATTGCATCAAGATATGTCTTATCCGCAACATGATGTGAATTTAAATTGTTTCTAGGCATGCACACACATGTTTTCATTTGGCTTGGAACAATTTCATTTCTTTCTTTCTCTAATGCAAACCTATTTCTAATATGATTTTTCAAATGTCGTAATGATTGAAATTTACCACTATTATGAGTAGTCATGTCAATTGCAAGTTCTTTATGTGATGTTGTGGTGTGGGAAGATGAATTTTCATCATTATTTTTTTCTATTTGTTCTAATGGCTCATAGTAAACATGATCTCTATTTGTTTCAAGTTGTATTATGTTCAATGTGCTAACTATTTCTTTTGATCCACATACTTCCTTCACAATAGAAATTGTAATTGGAGACCAAATTAATATTTGTAAATTCAATATTTTGCTTAGCCAAACAAAGACAAAGAGACCACCATGAACATTCCCTTTTCCATACGGCTAATGCAATCTTGCTATGTATTCTTGCCATGTTGCAATTGTTTTGGATTCTTTGATGTGATGAAAATCTATATGTTCCGTAATGCACCTAATTGCAAATGGGTCATTTTGAACTATTGCATTGCAAAATGTTTGTGCAATGATGAGTCGTAGGAAAGGGGCACTGTATTCAATGTTTAGAAGATAGGAGATTGTTTCAAATGCACTCTCACCATATATGCTTTTAAATTTTGGCACTCTTGAAAGATTTGTTATTGCCATAAATTGGTTGGGCTCTAGAATGGGTAAGTATCCTTTTTCATATGTGATGTTGCTTTGATGTGCAAAAACGAGACTCATGAAAGTGTCTTTTTTGCAAAGCAATGGCTCGAAATGACCATTTATAGGATGTTCATCATGGAACAATATGTCATAAGTGTGTGTTGTAATAGCTGAATTAAAGTGAAAATAACTTTTCATTTGTGTTTTTGACCATACCCTAATTGGTATTTTCAACCAATTTGATAACCAATGTATACAAAAAATGTCCCCCATAGCTCTCTTGACTCTAGTTGTAAATCAATTGAAGTTGATTTGGTCATTTTTTCTAAATACAGTTCTTGGTTGCTGACGTTATGCATCTCTATTAATGATTGTTCATGAAGTTCATGTTGATAAGATATGATTGCTTGAGCATCTGGTTTTTCTAGAAATTTTCTAAAATATTCAATTGTTCCTTTTCTTAGTTGCACTAATGTGTATGTAAAGTGCAACAAAACTTGTAAACTATCAAACAAACAATCCCCGACCAAGTACCAGAATTTCTTTAAACGAAACAAGTTATGTGTTTCTAACACATGGTTCAATTTTTTCTCGTTTGATGGAGGACTATGGGTACCCATGTCAACCACTTTAATGCAATGAGAGTACTTTGAAAGAGAAGATATGGACTATTTGGTAAGGTTTTCGCTGTTTTTTTTTTCTTTTTTACAATTTTAGATAATAGAAAAAGTGACATGTAAAAGTAAAATAGGAGAATGTGTACCTCTGAAGTCTAAAGTCTATGTAGTGGTACTCGAACTCAACATGCAGGTTGGCCAAGCACACCTAAAGCATGTAATAATAATGCTAATCAATTATAGAAATATATTTTGAAACTTCCAGAGTTCATAAACTTATTCTAATTGTTGTTTGAAGTTTCCACGCATATCGACAATGAACACAAATGATTTGGGGATAAATTAACATTCTACAAGATTACCCCAAAGCTATCAACCTTGGCTTTTGGGTCTATAGGTTATGTTAACTTGATGTTTATGTCTTTAAACTTATACTGCGAACATCATCGTGATAACTTACGAGCAGACCAGGAAAAATGGGTATGCGAGGTTCATACCTACTTTCTTTAGGATTCTGCCAAATTCCAATTTTTTATATTTAAATTGCCATTAATTGTTATGCAGATGTCAGAAGAAAATTGTGATTGGTATCACCAAACAATGTCTGAGCAATAATTTCAAGATAAAGGAGCCTGAGATAGCTGAAACCACGGTTTTACCTGACGATCTATTTGGTTTGGAGAACTTGAAAGATGTTCTAATGATGGAGGCATGGAGAGAGCATCTTACTCCGACCGAGAGATGTGATCTTTGCTCGTTTCTTCCAGAGGGGAAAAAGAATAATACTGTGGTGGAATTTTTGCTGAGTGGGCAGAATTTTGATTTCAGGAATCCAGAATCGAAAGCACTTACTATTGTTCAGCAACTACTTATCAGATTCTATCTTTTACCAGTAAACTGAAAAATAAACCTATTATTATTAAGATTTACGTTGGTTCAAATTTATCAAGTTTTTCCACATGATTTCATCATAATATTGATGTAAAGTTGCACTTGAGTATGGCTCTAAACCTCGCTAAAGATTTAGCTCTATCACAATTAATTGGAATGTCTTCATGCTCGAGCTGCAGGGATGGAATTTAAAAATCATTCTTCCCGTAAACAATGACGGGAAACTCCTTTTGCAGTTAACTGTAAATACTAAATATTCAATTTATTATTCAATAGACGATTAACTATACAATTAAATATACGTAAAGTGTTCAATTTACAAATTAAATTCCAACAAGAATATCAGAAAAATATGTCGTAGTTTAGTTTAGATGTATTTTTTTGGTTTAGTTTTCATTGAAATCAGGTGAGAAATTGTTGTGGCTGGATATACAGGTTGAAGTGACTAAGTATTCTAGTGAATATTTAGTAAACTGAATCCATTTAGTTGTAGCGTGATAGGCGGGCAATACTACTAAAAAAATATGTATGTGTCTCTTGATCATAATAAAGAGAGCATTTATTCAGGAGATCAAGAAACACAAAAGTTAATACTTCTTTCTAATTTCTATGAGATTATCCTTTTTAAATTAAAAATAGTTCTCGGACTCCTTTAACCAAATATTTTACCATTTTCCAATTCCACCACTAATCACCATGAGAACTGAGATAACATAGAATATCTCATAGAATCTTTAAAGAAAATAAATAAAATAAATAGTTAATGCACAGATAGAATGATTAGTAATATAAAATAAATAGAACAGAATTATTTTCCGTGACCTTTCTTTCGGTTCCTTCCACAATACATATATAAAAAGCAAAGACTTATGAAAACGAGTATTATTATTGAAGAAGTAAACATTGACGGCCGAGAGACAATCCAATTTTTATCAACATTCTAGAAAAAAAACACATTACTCCATGAAATGTTGCATGCAACCTCAAGCTACTAATCATCATACCATCCTTAAAATGTTGCATGCAACCTCAAGCCACTAATCATCATACCTTATAAATTAGTAGGATAATATTCAAAGAAGCTAGTAATTGAATAAGGACATGCATAAAATGACATACCTGAAAAGTTGTTGCAACAATGAATCTGTTCGTAAGACAGAATGTACAATGAGATCCAAAGCAAAGCAATGTAGTGTGAGATCTAAAGGAAAGAAATCTTCAGACAAAGAATGTCAGGTGAGATCCAAAGCAATTGATAATTAAATACCAATGATTGCAAACGATATGGAACATGCTAAGAGGAAGGGATATAAATAAATATATATAAATAAATATTTGGTTTATTATGACAGATGTCGTAGGCATAGCTAAAATAATTGACACTTATTAATAATATCTTTGACAAAGCATGCGATTTTCCACCTAAGTACGACCTCGTTCTTCGTAGCTACATAGAAACACTAAAAACTTACCTATCGTGACTGGTGCGACCTTCCCCATGCCACTCCCTAAACCTGCACTTTCCCATGCCACTCCCTAATAATTACCTGCAGACACTAAATTAATAAGTGCCTAAAACATTTGATAGGATAATAATATCTAGATTATAATAGATTACTTTTCATGCTTTTAATTTTAATTTAAAAATGATAGATTATTTAAAAGAGGATTAAATTTTTTTTTTAAATAATTACATAAAAACTTAACGACACGTTCCTTAAAGTATCGAATGATTAACCACGTGTTCACACCTTCTCCACTTGGACTGCATCCATCACAGTGACCTAGGTTCGATGCTAGATGCCAACCTTGGCTCTGCTTGCATGCTAATAGCTATGCTTAAACAAACCCTGGCTAGCTAGTACTTCCAAGCCTGAACTGAAGGCAGTAAATAGCTCGCTCCTATGTAGTGATCAAACAATGTTAGCCCTACAATCTGAACATGTTCTGAAACATCTAAGTAGCTAGCGACGATCTGTTTCCGTGCATGCAGCAAGTACGCCGACAATATTGGCCCAATGAATTCGAAAATTAGCTAATTTGGTTCGGTTCGTGTATTAATACGGTTAATTTGAATTTGATACGGATTTTTTTTGGTTGATCATGGCTACGGTTATGTTGGACCACTTATCAATATCTGGCTAACTACGGGGTGAATCTAGAATGAATATCAATCTATTCAGGCAGGGATCGAAGCTTGATCTGTGGCTGGGACGATATCCTCAACATTAATGGAAGGATTGAAGCATGAAGAGTGATAAGGAAGGGAAAGGCAAGCTCTTCTCCAATGAACCCTCATGGGCTTATCGAATAATTCATTATGGAGGGAGTCTGAAGTCATGGTTTGAGATGTTTCCATCACTGCAATGCAATTTTCCAGGCTTCGCCTGAGCATAGCATAAGGGATAACCTTACCTTTGGGGGGATATTCTTACCTACTGCGAAGGAATGTAGGTAAGGTCTACTATATTCTTCCCTCAATCGCATAGCTCAGGCTTTGAGGGAAATGTTATATCCTTCCCTTCGCTATGCTCAAGGGCCTTCCATCAGCCTTAGTATCATTGACCTTCCTTCTGAACAATCAATCGAGGGTGAATGACTGAAGGAAGAGGGGAAAGGTTTTTGTGTAACCGAACATATTTTTGGATCTCGGACGTGCATACAAACACATACAGGTCGATTTAGCCAAAACTCGGTGAATGTCAGGAAGCTTATCGATAGTTGCTATGGAAAATTCCTTGTCGAATGACCTGCATGCTCAGCTCAGCAGAGCGTCATCGATCCCCTGAGTTCTAGCGAAGAAGCTAGACGTAAGCCTCCATCCATTCTTTGAAAAAGAAATAGAAAAAGAAACCTTACTTAACTGAGCATAAGCAAAGAAGCTATAAAGCCAAGAAGCTTCTTGTTGTAGGCATGAAAATGGTGGACTGGAAGTCAAACAAATTCATCCAGGAAGAAGGAATAAGATTATGAGATCCAAAGACACACCAGATTATGAGATCCGAAGCAGTACAATGCTCTACCCCTGTGTAGTATCTGGTTGTTCTGATACGAACGTACATGCAACGATAACATGCAAGACAAGAATACTTGCAACCGGTGATAACCATAGACCAGGACCGGTGGAGTAAGCCTACATAGGACCATCAACGAATAAGGAAAAAAAAAGATACATATATTTGAAAGCGAAAACAAGAATAAGACCGGTCGGTCAAGCATATTGAGCAAGAGATATGGTGCTGATTGGTAGATCCGTAGGATAAAAAACAGGAAAAGGTACATGTTTTGTATATGCAACTCTTGATTGTGTGTACCTGTAATGGTTATGTCTGCGCCTGACAAGACATGGTTCCAGAACATTTTGGTCTAGTGATGCGGCAGCCTTTAGGGCCTCATCCTCTGGAACAACGACCTACTATTCATCTTCTGGAACGGAGATTTGCAGGTCAACATGAAGAGTTACAAAATCTCGGTGCAATGCATATACCTGAGGGGTGGGCAGGTTGTTTCATAAGGAAGCTATCAGTTTTTAAGCAGAGGGGGTAAGAGAGGGAGGGAGAATAATAAGAGAACTGATAGGAGGGATAAGAAAAATAACAATAAGCGTGTAGCTTTGCATGGTGTCTTAGGTAGCACCAAATTTTCTACAGGCCATAATGCATATGTATTACATCTTAACATCTAATGTTAAGAAGTAATGCTACGCCCATTCGTAGCATTACTCATTTGCTCAAAAACTTAGCAAAAACCAGTATGTAAATGCATGACTTAACCTAAACTATTTTCTCTGGCTGTCTCCGGAAGAGGCCAAATAAAAGGCCGAAAACAAAACATTGGTTAAAATATATGAATTTCCAACTAAAAAATGTATGAACAGTAAAAAATTTGGTTAAAAAGATAAAATTTTATTGGTTTTTGTGCCAAATAAATAGAATCCCTGGAAATCGATTACTAATAGTCCCAATGCCCTAAGGGCAGGGACTAATAAGAGTACTTCAAGGATTACATTAGTAAAACTTGTAAACAACATTTAATCTTTTTCAATAGCCCCACTAAGGGAAAGACACGGTAGTAATGATGAACTAGATTTTTAAAGTTTTGATGTCTTAGATGGGTGGGATCCTTGCACCAGGATAAATGTATTCCACAATCTTGTAAACATATATAGATTGTTCATTGATCTAATATAAATTTCACCTGCTTCATTCAACGAAAACTAAATGTTAAGATCATTTTTCCCACACTACTTCAAAAAGTTAGTCTAAAGAGGTGATACAAAATATTATTTTCAAATTGCAACAATCAAAAGGTAAGTGGAAAGAATCATAGCCACACCATATGATGACACCAAACACACCAACTATGTGGTAGTCAATCATAATATCACACACAAATCACAACAACACACATGTTACCCACAATGAATTGTTAAAGGTGTTCGAGAGAGGTTGAAGGTTCAAACGTCAAGTTTGGTATCTTGTGATAGCTTCTATGACCTTAAAATCTTTTATCATCTTGTGTGCCATCCCACATTGGTTTGGGCATCTAGTCCAAAGTCCCAATATAACATTGTTTTTATGCCAATGGGATGTCTACAGAGGTAGTTCCCTTTCTACTATCATAGTGGTTGATTTTTTGCAAGATAAATTTGCGTGGTTGCTTGGCCTCCTATATGGGATAGAAAAATACAACAAATTTGGTGTGTGGAGCAATCAAATACTTTGGCACATACATTCCCACTTGCTAGTATTATGTTACAATAACACAATTTTTTTTTTACTTGCATATTATATTATAATAATAAAACCTTATATCTTCACTAAAGAATATATACACAAATTGTTGACTCCTTGTTCCTGTAACACCCTGTTTCCCCCCAGCTTGTAAATATAACTGGACTGGCCAAGAACTATGGAAAACTCATAAATATGGATATGTGATGTAAAGGGACCTTGAGGAAAAGGTCAATGAATGTGAATGACATTTTGAACTTATTGCAGGACTGCTGAGAGGGGATGTGAAGAAAAGAGATCACGATGGCAGTGGAAGGCACCTGAAAAGGTGGCATTAACTTCCACCGAGAATTAATACCGTATTTGGACTCCACTAGCCCAGAGAACCAAAAGCAGGTCGCTGGCCCCCAAATTTTAATGTCTCGCAGGCTGGTAGGCAGACGGCTTGATGAGGGACGGGATGGCGAACCGCCCATCCGTAGAGCCATTAGGCCTGATCGGCGCGAGGGTAATCGTGCCACACGCAACCTCGTGAGAGGATAAGGCGTATGG
>ML777394.1:652526-669250 GCA_009831015.1 Picea engelmannii | reverse complement strand
TGGTGTATTGTGGTGTATTGGTGTAACTCTTATACTATTGTTCATTGCTCATTGGATATAATTGAATGGTTTAAGTATAAGTTGGAAAAGGTTTTTAAATTGTACTTGATACTGATTCACCCCCCTCTCAGTATCAACATATAGAGTTGTCTAAGAAACCCATGAAAGTAGTACTACTGTTACATCATTGTGATTTTCCACACAATATTCCATGGACTTTGGTGCTCCTTCCATGGCCCAACCTTCTTTCACTAGTTGGTTGCCTCTAATCCTCAGAGATATCCCTACATTGCCAACCTTCTTATTATATATGAGCTATGGAAAATCTATTGTTATGGATAGAACAGAGAAGAAGTTAGCATGTACCAAGGAAAGGACCCTACGCATCATCCTTGCAAAAGGAAAGGAGTCATGGCAGTAGGCAAGCTAAACCCTTCGACAATGTTATTTATAAACAACTTTGATAAGACGAAAAAACTATGAATTGATCGTAGCTCCTTTTTGTATTGGTCTGAATAAAACTTGTGCTTAGATCAAAAGGATTTCTCTGGTATTTGGTATTGAGACCCATAGTTTGGAGGAAAGAGAGGATCACATATGGGAGAGTTTAAAATATTTTCTTGAATTGTTATGCAAGAAATACGTCTTTTTCATGGGAGATAGTCTCCTAGAAATATCTCTAGCGAGATTCTTGATAAAATGTGGTATGATCATTTATGAAATTGGTGTTCCATATATGGATAAATAGTATCAAGCTGTTGAATTAACACTTTTACAAGATACATGTATAAGAATGTGTATACCAATACCACAAATTATGGGATCTAACCTCCTTGTCATTGAAGTCTATATAGGGATCAAAACCTTGCTCTAAATCAGTTGTTTTTACTATTACTTGTCAAAGGATGATTATGATTGGAGGTTGCTTATACCCTCTGCAATGTGTTCATTCACTAATTTGATGTTATAGTGTGTGCATTATCTTCACTACCACATGATTTTGGAATGTCTACAATAACTTCACTGATGGATTTATGTTTGACAATAATGACTTTCAATATTTGCTAGAAAGATTACTCAAAATTGTCAACAAAAATAATGAGCTTTGTATTGAACCTCCCATTTATTATCTTCAGTATTATTTTGTGGAGATACAAGACTAGTCTTCCTTGTCTTGATTTCTATCAAAATCTAAAAAATACAACTTTCTTAAGGGTGTATGATATTAACAATTTAACTATGCAAGAGATACCCAGTTTAAAAAATTAAGAGATATATTCACCAACAATTTAAATTTAAATTTATTTTGGAACTCTTTCCTTGGAGGAAAATGATTTCTTGATAAGAACTTTCAAAACAAAATCAACACGATATTATTGTTTCAAGCTTCAAATCATTACTTAGCTTGCTCATTTAACTTCTAATCATGGTTAATGGCATTATTGATGATCTCTACTCATGTATTAAAGTTTAGGATTAACTTAGCATATTTGTAAACAAAGCATTGTAATTGAAACATGAAAATTCAAAACAATGATTGATTCTCGGTTACGTTTATGTCACTGAATGGAAAGTTCGATAGTAACTTAGCATATATGTAAACAAAAGTGTTATAATTGAAACATTAAAAGTTAGAACAATGAGTGATTCCATGAAAGGTGGAGCATTACCTCAAGATCCATACATGAAAACCTTGTTTAGAAAAGCATCATTGACATAAACGGTGAGAACCAGGGTTTGTAAAATTAAAGGACTTCAAATTTGTTTTGAAAGATTGAGAGATCATATATCCTAGTTCAAATGTGTGGGCAAGTTCGTTAATACATCGAAATCAGGGTTTGTAAAATTAAAGGACTTCAAATTTGTTTTGAAAGATTGAGAGATCATATATCCTAGTTCAAATTTGTGGGTAAATTCCTTAATACATCAGTCAGAGTTAATATTAAATGTTCTTCTTATATCCCTGGGACTATAATCTGATAAAAAAGATAAATGTGCATTTTCTCACAGTTGAAGGTTGTTTTGATTCAAGCTTATTTGAGACGCGACTTCAGAGGGATTGGTATTTAATGCAGTTGACAAATCTTTGAGTAGCATTTTATGCCCATTTTTTGTTTTGACTAATTGATACATAGTTAACTAAAATGGAGTAGTTACACAGACTTAGAAATGCTATGTAGTTATATTATTATAGAACGATGTGTTTTTACAAAGGCATAAATATAGCTATTCAACTTGCTTTATAGATATACATGTATACTACCAGCTGTAATATATATTACATTTTTTAAAACCCTATATTTTAGTAATAAAGAAAACCCATTTTTTTTAGTATTCAAATTGCTGGTCTTGGAAAGTGAACACATTTTGTTATGTAACTTTTTCTTCCATTTATACCGGAATGAGATGAGATCATTCCTTTAGAGAATGTTGTTTTAGCCTTCTGATTTGAATCTTCTACTCCCACTGTGCGTGGTGTTTATTTCTATTTTTTATATACATGAGCTCCAGTGTTATCGATGGCATTTTTGGCTTTTTTGAATTTCCAATCTTGCTGTCATTGGAGAGAGCACAGCTTCTACTTGCGGCATTTCCCAATCCTGCTGTCATTGGAGAGAACACAGCTTCTACTTGCGGGATTTCCCAATCCTGTTATAATTGGAGAGAGCACAGCGTGTGCGGTTCGGAATGGATTTTTCTCTATTTTCAAGAAGACCAATTAAATTTGAAATGTTTTTACCTTTCCTTTCGCAAAAAACTAAACCGGGTATGTGGATGTACTCATGTTGTTTTGAAATGTTTTTACCTTTCCTTTCCACAAAATACTAAACCAGGTATGTGGATGTACCCATGTTGTTGGTGTGCCAACACCTTGGTACAACAGGACTGTGCAGTCAGATTGAACTCAAATCTTCATAAATCTTCATATTAAATGTCAAGGATTCAGATCAATTGTTAAGTTCTTTATTAGCATTAATAAAGGGTTGCAAGATCCTATTTTAGAACACAAACCTTTAAAGTTTGTTTTTTGGAAAAATGTTTAATTAGAAGCTTATCAGTTTTTTTATTCCATGAAAAATAATATATATTTGTTAAAAATGCTTTATATTTACTTAACTTAAAACTATCTTTAAAAAACCTGTTTATACAGTCATCCAAAATGGTCTCGGAAACAAATGCCTAAACGAAAATTACAGTTAAGAGCTAGTGAGCTCTACTACATAGTTCTGATAGCAACATTATTTTTCAAAACCAGACAGATTTTGGGTATGTGGATGTACCCATATTGTTGGTGTGCCAACACCCTGGTACAGTAGGACTGTGCAGTCAGATTGAACTCAAATCCTCATATTAAATGTCAAGGATTCAGATCAATTGTTAAGTTATTTATTAGCATTAATAAAGGGCTTGCAAGATCATATTTTAGAACACAAGCCGCTTTCTGGAAAAAATGTTTAACTAGAAGCTTATCAGTTTTTTTGTTCATTGAAAAATAATATATATTTGCTAAAAGTGTCTTATATTTTCTTAACTTAAAACTATCTTTAAAAAACCTGTTTATAATGTCATCCAAAATGGTCTTGACAACAAATGTCTAAACGAAAATTACAGCTAAGAGCTAGTGAGCTCTACATAGTTCTGACAACAACATTACTTTTCAAAACCAGACAGATTTTCCACTTTCCACAGTCCTTCAGTACGGGTAAACACTGCTTCAGGAACAAAAACTTCTTCCAAAGTTTTTGTTAAGACCAACTACCCTTCAAGGGATAACGATTCCTTAGGTAGCTTGTAAGCTTAGTCCTTCAGTATGGGGTAAACACTGCTTCGGGAACAGAAACTTCTTCCAAAGGTTTTGTTAAGACCAACTATCCTTCTTGAAGGGATAATTATTCCTTAGATAACTTATAAGCCTTTTCATTTAATTCTCCAAAGACATACCTTAGATAGCTTAACTCCCTTATCTTCTTCATAATTGTAATTTATAAGAAGTATTAGTTTTTCTTTCTTGTTCATTCCTTTTGCTCAATCAATAATCAGCTTTGAATTACCCAGAATTTGAATCTATCCGATGCAATTTTTAGTAACAGCCACAAATCAAATAACTCAGCCCTATTATTTGTGCCTTGTCCACAATCTGATTTAAATGCAACGAAATGTTTTCCTGAAAGGTATAGAATACCTCCAAATAACTCAGCCCTATTATTTGTGCCTGCAACAAAATGTTTTCCTGAAAGGTATAGAATACCTCCAGTACCACAGTTACCTGGAGAGCCTTGGCATGCACCATCAAAGTAAACCCCAAGCCATATATTGATCTATAAATGGAGATTTGAGTTATCGTGGATTCTTTAATGACATAGGCTTCCAGATACCCTCATTGGTATATCTGACTTAATGGCTCACCTGAATTGACAATGTTTCTTTGTCTTCAAATGTCATTTCATTTCTTGCTAGCCATATTGCCCATACTACAATACATGGCAGAGCCCTATGATCTGTACCACCTCTTAAAGCATTCAGAAATGTTTTCTCCATCCCATATCCTTTTCCATTAGTAAAATTTCAAAGCTTCAGCCACACTTCTTTTGAGAAAGTACAGTGCACAAAAAGATGATCTATCAACTCTTCATTAAGTTTGCATAGAATGCACCTACTAGGATCTTGTGATGTCCTCATGTTGCAATTTTCCCAAGCTAGAACTTTGTTACATAAATCTAAACATAAAAACATCCTTATTTTTAATGGGCATTTCAGCTTCCAAATGGATTTCCACCACCACTTCTTTGTCTTCAAAAGTCATTTCATTTCTTGCTAGCCATATTGCCCATACTACAGTACATGGCAGAGCCCTATGATCTATACCACCTCATAAAACATTCAGAAATGTTTTCTCCACCCCATATCCTTTTCCATTAGTCAAATTTCAAAGCTTCAGCCCCACTTCTTTTGAGAAAGGATAGTGCACAAAAAGATGATCTATCAATTCTTCATTCAGTTTGCATAGAATGCACCTACTAGGACCTTGTGATGTCCTCATTTTGCAATTTTCCAAAGTTAGAACTTTGTTAGATAAGGCCAAACATAAAAACATCCTTGTTTTTAATGGGCATTTCAGCTTCCAAATGGATTTTCACCACCACTTCCTTTCACCTACTTTCTTATCTGTTCTCCTAACCTCATATCCCAGTTTTGATATGTAATTTTCTGAGGGTTTAGTTTTTGACCAGATAATAACATCATCTTCATCTTTTAATTTGATAGCATTGTTGTTTCAGTTTGAAGATATATTGTTGCCATTCCTCTCCTAGTTCCCCTTGAATGTCTAGTTGAAGCCTGAAATCCTAGTTCCCCTTGAATGTTTAGCTGAAAAATTGTTTTCCATCATTGGTTCTTATTAGAACTATTGCCTTGATTTGCAGCGTCAACAAAACTGCATATCTCTAGCTTATGTAGAGTTTGTATTAAAGGTTTAGTTAGTCTAAAAGTTCTTGCACATCCCATCCAAGGATCCTATCTTGTCTTCACTTTATTTCCTCTTCCTATCTTCCACACCACCAACTTCCTAGTCAATGGAAATGCTTTCACCAGAGGTTTCTAGATTATAGAGGCTCTTCCGGTTGTCTTCATCTCCTTTCTGATCTAGTTCTCCATTATCCCTGAAGTGATATATTTTGCATTCATAATATTTCCCTAGAGACATTCATTTTGCATCAATATCTACACGCTTTTAGCATCCAAAGCATGGCCAAACATGTGTATACTCTACAAGCTCCAAACTCCAGCCTTTTTTTTGGCTTTGCAAGTTTTTTCTACTTCCCTCTTGTTTTCTTTTACTCTTCCACAAGAAACTGAAACATTCTTTCCTTATTTTTCCAAGATTCCTTTTGGAATGTGGGCCAAAGATAGCCAATAAACTGAAATCCCCTCAAATACTGACTTAACTAAAGTCAACTAAAGTCAACCGGTCTCCTCTAGATAACCATCTATAACACTAATTTGTCACCCTCCCTTTAAGCTTTTCATAGAGCCAGTACTTGTCTTTGATTATATAATCGTTTGGTTTTAAGAAAAACCCAAGGTATTTCAGTCCAATTTCAAAGGGGATCGAATTAAAAGGCAACAACCCAACACATTGTCTTTCTACTTCTTCCCCAAGACCATTGGTTAGAATTGAGAACTTACGAATATTCACCTCCATTCCTGTAGCTTCATGGTAAAGTTCTAAGATTTCCTTATACTTTATAACTTCTCTTACTAATCCCAATTCATACATAATGAAATCATCTACAAATAATAAATGAGATAAGCATAAAGAGTTTCTCATGTTAATTCTCTTGATTGAGCCTTCTCTCTTACATGTTACCATTCTACTTAATCCTTCAACAACCAACATAAATAATAAGGGAGACATCGGGCACCTCTACTTGAGTTTTCCCTAGAAGCAAAAAATATTCTCGAAACTAAACCCTTGTTTGAGTCCCCTGGAAGCAAAGAAAAATCTAGAAGCTAAACCATTAATCATCATTGCAAACGCTGTTGAAGAAAAGCATCCAATTATCCATTCAACCACCACTTTTACTCATTCTTATTTGAATTAGAATTAATCTAAGATATAACCAATTGACTTTGGTGTATGCCTTAGCTAAATCCAATTTCATCACCATAGCTAGTAGTTTTTTAACCTTTATTGTATGAAGGCCTTAATGAACTATTCCCATAACCTTGTGGATTTTCAACCCAAACTGCTCTCTCAAAATGCAATAACAAAAAATTCTTTTTAATTTATTATCGAGGATCTTTGTTATAATTTTATACATCGAGTTACACAAAGAAATGGGCTTGTAATCTTCAAAAGGTTTTAACTCCCAACACTTTTCTTGATCCTATGGATTCGTCAGTAACTCTAGGTAACTATTTTTCTAAGAAAGAACCCCACAGAAAATTCTGCCGTCAGTAACTCTCAGTAACTATTTTTCTAAGAAATCATAGAACCCCACATAAAATTCTGTTTTTAATTTATTATCGAGGATCTTTGTTATAATTTTATACATCGAGTTACGCAAAGAATTGGGCTTGTAGTCTTCAAAAGGTTTTGGATCATGCTTTTAACTCCCAACACTTTTCTCGATCCTATGGATTCGAGTAACTCTTGGTAACTATTTTTCTAAGAAATCATAGAACCCCACATAAAATTCTGCCGTCAGTAACTCTCAATAACTATTTTTCTAAGAAATCATAGAACCCCACATAAAATTCTGCCGACCATCCATTCAGACTTGGGTTCTTTGCTCTTTTGAAAGAGTTCAAGATTGCTTTGTTCCTTTGAAGTGAGCTCTGCTTCTAAATCCTCATTTTGCTAGTCATCAATCATCCTAAAGAAAAGAAGTAACTTTCAAAATCTCAGCTATTGGATCTAGGAGGTTGTTGAAATAATCCTTTGGAACGATGAACTCCTTCCTCCGATATTTCCATGATCTTATCATGCCTTAGATACATTATTTTTTCTGATCTCCTAGATAATATTTATATTCTTTGCACGGGGGTTGAGATATAGTGGACACCAACCTGCCTAAAAAAAAAACTTTCAAAATCTCAGCTATTGGATCTAGGAGGTTCTTGAAATAATCCTTTGAAACGATGAACTCCTTCCTCCGATATTTCCATGATCTTATCATGCCTTAGATACATTGTGTTTTCTGATCTCGTAGATAATATTTGTATTCTTTGCACGGGGCTTGAGATATAGTGGACACCAATCTGTACTGTAAGACGCTTGCTCCTGTCAACCTAAGATACGAGGAAACCACCATGTACCTTCAACATGCTTGATTTGATAACTTGTCAAAATGGTTGCCATTAATACCATGCCAAAATAACTCCTGTAGAGTTTTTCCTTACCTCACATCTTAAAAACACTAATCCTTTGCCTCTTCACCACAAATTAACCTACAAGTGTCTTGTGGTGGATGTTTTACCACTATCCTAGGTACACCCAAATATGTGTATCTCTCGGCGGGGGGACCATAAGCGCCATGTGATGCAGTGTTTGAATTATTTTAAATTTTAAATCCTAGATATGTTTTATTCTGGTTGGCTCTCTTTTAATTTAGAGAGACATTTCCTTGCCAATTCCGAAGTATTTGAAGAAGTGTTGTTTAGATCGTAGATTTGTTCAGTTTTGTTATCCTCTTTTCATGAAGTAGCTAAATACTTACGTCATTTGCTGATTGTTATCATCTTAGTAATTAAAAAAAACATTTGATTTGTTACACAAATCTTTGAGCAATGTAGCGTATGCGGCATGCCTCTCATATATATATATATATATATTTCGAAGGAAAAGATCGAACTTTGAGGATGCTTTCTCGCATTCGTGGATGGCAAATCTAGTAAAATCGTTGACATAGACTAGTGCACATATCTTAGGGGAATTGAAATTGGGCACATGTTGGCACAAAACTAGTCAAATGTCCAACAACATTGGCGAAAATTAGTTGGGTCGTGTGTGTACGGGAAAATTAGAGGTAGCCCTTAACATTAAGTGTGGGATCGCTAGGGTCCCCACTACCACCCATGTGGTCATAGGCCAACCGCACAAGATTTATAATCCTAAACCAACATGAACACTAGACACCCCTTTTAGGGTTTATAATGTTGATCTTGTATTATAAACTCATCAACACAGACTAATGCACATATCCTAGGGGAATTGAAATTGGGCACTTGTTGGCACATAACTAATAAAATGTTGAACAACATTGAAGACAATTAGTTGGGTTGTGTGTGTATGGGAAAATTAGAGATAGCCCTTAACATTAAGTGTGGGACTGCTAGGGTCCCACTACCACCCATGTGGTCATAGGCCAACCACGAAGGATTTCTAATCATAAACCAACATGAACACTAGACACCCCTTTTAGGGTTTATAATGTTGATCTTGTATTATAGGTTCATAATACTTTGCTTGGTTGTACATAGCCGAAGTAATCTAAAGTCAACAATCTAAATGTTAAATCAAGTATTATATGCTTTGACTACTATAGCTTACAAGTATAGCATTGAGCTTGACAAGGTCTTTGTACATCCAATAGTATTAGTCTTCAACCTATTAATTATAGATTGTAGTAACTCAATGAACACCAATTGAATGACCTATGTAGTAAGTAGAAGTTTGTTTGGTGTAGCAAGTAGAAGTTTTGCATGGTTTTCCAAAACATCACCAATTATTTAGATAGTGGGACAACTAGGGTTGACAAGGTCTTTGTACATCCAATAATATTAGTCTTCAACCTATTAATTATATATTGTAGTAACTCAATGAACACCAATTGATTGACCTATGTAGTAAGTAGAAATTTGTTTGGTGTAGCAAGTAGAAGTTTTGCATGGTTTTCCAAAACATCACCAATTCTTTGGATAGTGGGACAACTAGGGTCCCCACCACCATGTGGTCATAGGCGAAGGGTTTATAATCATAAACCATTATGAAAATAGATTCCCCTTTTAGGGTTTATAATGTTGTGGTCATAGGCGAAGGGTTTATAATCATAAACCATTATGAAAATAGATTCCCCTTTTAGGGTTTATAATGTTTTCTTGTATTTTAGGTTCATAACGCTTTGCTTAGTTGAGCATAACCTAAGTAATTATCTAAAGTCGACAATCTAAATGCTAAATCACGTATTGCTTTGACTAGTATAGCTTACAAGTATTTCTTTGAGATTGACATGGTCTTTGTACATCGAATGGTATTAGACTTCAACGTATTAATTATATATCTTAGCAACTCAATCAACACCAATTGAATGGCTTGTGTAGTAAGTTGAACTTTGCATGTTTTTTCAAAACATGACCAATCCTTTAGACAATGAGTACTTATTCTATGGTGTAAGCTTGTTTAGTTCCTTGATATGGATAATTTATGATATTCCTATCATAGTAGTTTATAAAATTGCCTTTACTACTCTAATAATGATGTTATAAAAATAACTAATTAACATTGTTTTTCTAAGCAAATCCTTTTAATTACAATATAGGACAATCTTTATTGTTGGCCATTAGCGATGTCAAAGTTTCACAAGCCTTAGGTTTTCTAGATAATCAATTAGCTATTGTTCCATGAATCTCCTTGGTCACATTGTAAAGGCTAGGAAGATATGATAACAAATTAATAGAACTAGACATATTTTTATTGTTGGCTACAATACCTCATTTTATGGTTGCCGTATTCAATTTCTCACCATTATGAAACTAGATGCCCTCTTAGGGTTTAATAATGGTTGATCTTGTATTTTAGGTTCATAATGTTTTTCTTGGTTGAGCATAGCTTATGTAATCATCTAAAGTCGACAATCTAAATGTTAAATTACGTATTTCTTTGACTAGTATAGCTTACAAGTATTTCTTTGAGCTTGACAAGGTGTTTGTACATCCGTATTAGACTTCAACCTATTAGTTATAGATCTTAGTAACTCAATCAACACCAATTGAATGGATTGTGTAGTAAGTAGAACTTTGCATGGTTTTTCAAAACATCACCAATCCTTTAGAAAATGAGTACTTATTCTATGGTGTAAGCTTGTTTAGTTCTTTGATATGGATCATTTATGATAATCCTATCATTGTAGTTTATAAAATTTCCTTTACTACTCTAATAATGATCTTATAAAAATAACTACTTAACATTGTCTTTCTAAGAAAATCCTTTTAATTACAACATAGGACAATCTTTATTATTGGTCATTAGTGATATCAAAATTTCGCAAGCCTTAGGTTTTCCAGATAATCAATTAGTTATTGGTCCATGAATCTCTTGTTGATATTATGGTAGCTGTGGGAGGTATTAACCTCCACGTGTAACCCTGACAAGAATAGAATATTCTGAAAAGCAAGAAGAAAACCTAAAGCACTGGACATAACCCTAGAAGACAAGTCGACTAAAGAAAATAATTAATATTGAGTTTTTAGTCTCCAGAAAGAGAAGTCGGCCCAGAAAGCTAAGGAAGAGCAGTATAAATACAGGATACCAGAGCTCATTTGGACACACACAGCTCGCAACTGCAGAAATTTAGTGCGCATTGCAAAAATTTAGTAAGTGTGCATGTTTGGAGAGTAGTTACAACTGCAACTACTGTAACTAGTATTTTCAGTTTTAGGCTTGGACTTTCTCTTGGTTATGGTTTCGACTTTCTGCTTGGTACGCTAGCTCTGGAGAGTGGTACACTACCTTGATTGGCTTTTGGACCTAGGGTTTGCTTCCAAAATTATTCTCTCCGTCAAGGTTAAGGTGCTCGGGGGTGGCTTCGGCCGATGGTTGGGTGACAATATTGCTATATTGTCTATGGTTAAACGAGCACACCTATTATTTCTAATAGGTTACAGGCCCACACTATATTCGTACAAAATCGCTGCAAGATAGATTGGGACGATTTGTTCAACGACAGTTGCAATTGCTGTCAAAGTTTTTGCTGTAGCAACAAAACCCTAACCCTCTTGTTGAGGCACCTTAAGTGAAGATATTGACCTAATTTTTGGATATCCTAGTGTGTTGTAACCTAGCACATCTCCTGGTACTCTCAAGAAGCTAAGACGCCAAGTTTAAGTTCTTGGTCAAAGTTAAAGGTTGACCAAGTCAAAGCAGTCATGATTTACTCTATGAAGTCAGAAAACAAGTTAGAAGGGGCTTCTAACTTCAACATGGAAGACAAGGATTGACCTCATCCTTGCCAAGAATAAAGTGTTGGATATCGTGAAAGGAAAGATCGTGGAACCACAGTTTTAAGAAGGAAAAGAGAAGGAACCTCAGAACGTTGCAGTTATGGAGAAGTTCAAGGAAAATGACATCAATGCCATGAGTATTATAGTGGACTCTGTAAAAGACCACTTGATACCCTACATCTCTCATCTTGACTCATCTAAGAATATGTACGATGCCCTAACTAACCTCTTCTCAATCATAAACATTGGACGAGTAATGAGTCTGAAGAATGAGCTCCGTGACATGAAAATGAATGATGATGACAACATAACATCATACTTTGTAAGAATCTCTCAATTATGAGATCAACTACAAGCTATTGAAGAAATCATTTCAGAAAAGGAACTGGTAAATATAGTACTCAATGGCCTTCCCAAGACATGGGATGCATTTGCCGGAAGCATGAACACAAGAAAGGAATACCCCACATTTGAATAACTTTGGACTTGTTGTGCATAAGAAGAATCAAGGATTAACATAAAAGATAAATCCCAAAGTAAAGATCAAGCCTTCACAACAAAGTTCAAGAATTTCAGGAATAAGAAGAAGTTTGGCTTGAGGAAGAAACCAAATTAAGAGAAGGATATGTCAAAAATACAATGCTTCAACTATTGAAAATATGGTCACTACAAAAACCAATGTCCTGAGTTAAAGAAAAGGAAGGAAACAGATGAAGCATCAGTTGTTAAAGAAAGGAAACCCTCAAAGAAGGTCAAGCAGGATAAAACAATCTTTTTCTTCCAAGTCAAGGTAACAATATTCTTCAAAGTTCTTGTATATACCATGTTCACATAGTTTTTGTACATATCATGTATATCTATTTCTTACAAGATAAAATGTTCAAGTGAAACAACACCTATGGAAGAACAACAAGATAAGGATTGATATCACGATGACTATAAGTCAAGCAATACACATGAAAAGATGAAGTACATTTACAATCTTTGGTAGCAATTCCTGTGGAAGCTATTATATAATTAACAACTCCCAGAAAAGACGAAATCAGAATCAAACTTGAAGAGAACCAAAAGGAGTCAAAATAGAAAGAAGTCAACAATCAAGAGGAAATTAGAAAAAGACTTGTGACACCTTGCAGAAGGAAATAAGGATCTAGACGGAAGCGTGGACTATTTTAGATGGAGGGAGCTGATTACAGAAATCCAAAAGAAGAGCATGCATTCATATATGAAGCAAGGATTAGGAGGGAGCTAATCCTCAATACGATCCATTGAGGATTATGAAGTATCTATCCACGTTCCCATTGAAAGTAGCATCCATGATAAACAACACATGTTTAGTTTGAATCTAGAAGAAGTCTTATTCGAAAGGAAGCCTTAAAATATCCTTGGTTGTCCATCTACATCCATGATCCTATGATGAAAGGAAGAAGTTGGAATCTTCAGGGCATATAGAAGACACCATGGACCCAAGAGCTAAAGAGAGACACGAGGAAGAACATGAAGATTCCAAGAAAGAAAGAAAAGCAAGAACAACCGATTATTATACAGAGAATCTACTAGCTTGGTTTGAACCCACTTAGAAGCAATCGAGAAAAAGGAATGGAAGTTATGATAAAGAACAGTGTATGTAAGAAAATGTGAAAAAGAATTATGAATGGAAGCATTGCAATATTCAGAGGTTCTTCCAGAAGGAGGGGGAAGACTATGAGAACAACTTGTTCCAGTAAACCAGATATACCTCTTGTAGTATCCATGGATGGAATTTACATGTAAAAGACTATTCTTCCCAATAAAGCAAGTGAGAAAGAAGCTTATACCAGAAAGAGACCCATGTATGCAGATATAAGAAGGCCTTGTATGGATTCAAACAACTTGATGCAGAGTATCTCATATACAACATAAGCGTAGTGAAAACTTTCTATGACAGAGATAGTGTATCAGAATAGTTACTCAAAAGTCTGGGATGATGGATTGCTAATCCATGGCAAACTCTCTTGATGACAGAAGAAGTGCTACTTGGATATGTTTCAATTTGAGTCTTGCCACGATATCATGAGCTAGCAGGAAACATAAGTGCTAAATTCGACCATGATATATTGTAATGATCAGAGCTATATGAAGCCTTTAGAGAAAACCAGTGTTCCATGACAGACCGAAGTACATTGAGATCAAGCATTATATTCTTCGTGATGAAGTCCAGAAAAGATATGTGGTTCTCCAATATATCTCCACAGATGAGCAGATAGCATATGTTTTGGTAAAGCCTCTGTCCAAGATGAAAAGTTTGTGTACATAAGAAACAAGCTGGGGCTTGTGGAGACGAATTCCTTATTGAAAAAAGAAGAGATTACTACCCAGGTTGGGAGGGAGCACTGATATGTTATTGATTTATGGACAGTCATTTTTCAGTTTGAAAAATGGTCCAAGATGAGCAGTTCCTTTCCAGTTCGGAAAGTGGTTTGAGATTTCTGACGGACATACATTTTCCAGTTCGGAAAATGGTCCAGATCGGACAATCATTTTCGTAATGAAAATGCTCCGATAGATTGTTGATGTACCATAGACAACGATTCCCCTTGTGGCCAATGTGGGGGAATGGTTTAGGCCAATCCTTCTTCTTCGCAGTCACACTGAGCAAGTGGTAAAGTAGAATGGTCTGCCTCGTCGGCCAGTCATACTTTCGAAGTTCACAATTTTGAAGAATGGTCTGTTTTGGAGGTTCATGCAGAACAATCATTTCCATTAGGAAATGGTCCAAACGGTCATTCCCTAGGGCATACTCATTCTCTCCAGGTTGCACTATGATTAGTGTCGGAGGAATGGCCCAGTTATATGAATGGTTTAGGTTCAACAATCAGGGATGGACATTCCCTAGACTCATTCTCTCCAGGTTCTACTATGATAAGTGTCAGAGGAATGGCCCAGTTTGGTGAATGGTCCAGGCTCAAAAATTAGAGACAATTATTCTTCTATGCTTGAGAAGAATAGTCCAGATAGCATGTGGATGATGTTTTACCTTCTGAGGGCAGATGGTCTTCCAAATCTCACAAATGTGAGTGGAAGAATGGCCCAGATGACTCAGTTTATATCATGATATTGTTTTATGCAGGTAGATATCAGATGATATGATTGCTGTGGAGATTGTATGTCTATGGACAATAGATGTATGCTACTGTGGTGGATGTGTTCCACTGGTTGTGACTATGCGTCACTGATTAAGTAGCCGTGTGCTACTTGGTGTGGTTGTGTACCACTGGATAGTAGTTGTGTACTACTATGGATAGCCACAGTTGTGTTCTATTGAATGACATTGTTATGATTGCCATGAATACTACTCAGTAGTGTTGGAAATGATTGTTAGCTATATGGATAGTCAATGTGCTGGTGGACAGACATTTTCCAAGCGAAAAATGGTCTAGGACATTTATTCTTCTAGGACGTATGTCTGGATTAGAAGAATAGTCCTTGTAGCCCATGGCATGGCTTCCAACATCTGTTGGAATAATTATTCTTCTAGGACATATGTCCGGATTAGAAGAATGGTTCTTGTATCACTCTGTGGAGTGACTAACTTATTGAGCATCATGCCTGATTGCTTAGATGGAGTATGGCTTCGAGAGATGATGCATTTGATGCTATCAGATGATACTGATAGTGATGATGGTGCTCGTGGTTTGATCATGAGATAGCCTGTGTGTCTATGATGATGTTACCAATTGAATGGTATGTTTGTGCTCAAGACCATTGTGTTCAATACCTCCCTAGCTAGGAGGGAGTGTTGATATTATGGTAGCTGCTGGAGGTATTAACCTCCACGCGTAACCCTGACAAGAATAGAATATTTTGAAAAGCAAGAAGAAACCCTAAAGCATTGGACATAACCCTAGAAGACAAGTCGGCTAAAGAAAATAATTAATATTGAGTTTTTAGCCTCCAGAAAGAGAAGTCGGCCCAAACAACTAAGGAAGAGAAGTGTAAATATAGGATGCCAGAGCTCATTTGGACACACACAGCTTGCAACTGCAAAAATTTAGTGCGCACTGCAGAAATTTAGTAAGTGCGCAAGTCTGGAGAGCAGATGCAGCTGCAACTACGGTAACTATTATTTTTGGTTTTAGGCTTGGACTTTCTCTTGGTTATGGTTTGGACTTTCTGCTTAGTATGCTAGCTCTGGAGGGTGGTACGCTACCTTGATTGGCTTTTGGACCTAGGGTTTGCTTCCAGAAATATTCTCTCCATCAAGGTTAAGGTTCTCAGGGGTGGCTTCGTCCTATGGTTGGGTGACAATATTGCTATATTGTCTATGGTTAAATGAGCACACCTATTATTTCTAACATCTCCTTGGTTACATTGTAAAAGATACGAAAATATGATAACAAATTAATAGAACTAAAAATATTTTGATAACAAAGTAATAGAACTAGACATATTTTTATTATTGACTACCATACCTCATTTCATGGTTGCCACATTCAATTTCTCACCATTCTCAACATGATACTCTTCTTTCTATCCTATGATTATTTTTCATTTGTCATCATAAGAATCATTTATTTTCAATTTATGTATCACTCAATATTTGATTAATTTCTTCATTTGTATCAATTTCTATTTCTATTTTCAGATATGTCTCCTCCCCATGGCAAATTGATTAACCTCAATGAGGCTTGCTTCATCAACAACCTTTTTAATAGGATTATTGGATCCTTCTACTCATTTATTGATTTCTTAATAATTGATGATCACAATTCATTGATGTGTTTATCACTCAGTTCTACTTTTATAATTCCACCTATATACAATACTTTATTATACAAAATCACATGGAAATATATGTTTTTACATAAACAAGAATTGTAATTTATGAGACATATCTTTTTCTTTTTCACTTCTATAATTCCACCTCTATACAATACTTTATTATACAAAATCACATGGAAATATATGTTTTTACATAAACAAGAATTGTAATTTATGAGCCATATCTTTTGCTTTTTCACTAT
>ML777394.1:609505-652178 GCA_009831015.1 Picea engelmannii | reverse complement strand
TTTGTTGTTGTCCTGAGGACATTTTTCTTGGAGAAAAAGATCCCTTGAAACTTTATTATTAATAAAGACATGGACAACATTCCATACAAAAAAGGCGGGCCACAAAGCAACCTTTACAAGAAAAAATAATACCACAGTCTAGTGTCGCACATGCTAATTAAAATTAGAACAGTCCAAGCCCCAAGGGCTTCTACAAAAGGGCCACATTCAAGATAGACCTTAATATTAAGTAGTTGTGATGGATCCTGTGTCAGGGGGAGGGTCTTGATCTTTGGGCTTGGGGACCCCCACCCTATGACGTGTGGATCAACATTTTGTGGGGCAGTGTTCCATCCATCCTCTTGTTATTTTGGGCGCTTTTCCATAGATAGTAACAAATCTAGGCCAGGGTACTTGTCATTTTTAGGTTGTCATTGCCATTTTCTAATAAATAGTATACTATTCACCAACTTTGAAGGATTGAAGTATGACATTGATATTGCATTTATTCTTCCTTGGAACATTTTCTATATTTCTAGCTCTCTCATTTCCTCCTACATTTTTCATAACAATTTTGATAAAATGCTTCCTTGAAACTTTATTAACAAAAAGGTTATGTACAACATTTCATATTAAAAAGGTGGGTTGCAAAGTAACCTTCACAAGACAAAAAACTATCACAGTCTAGCGTCCCACACAGTAATCAAAATTAGAACAATCTAGGTCTCAAGGGCTTATGGGAAATCAAAAACATATGGCCAAAGGCTGGAACTAAAAGAAGGGAAAACCTAGAAGGTGGCTTGAGGCTATTAGCTTTCGGGGTTACTTCGAAAGTGTTTACACCATGTTGGTGATCGATTTTCACATTAGATATGGGTTACTCAGTGGTTGTTTGATCTTGGTTGGATGATTGCATGACATTCGTCCTTGGAGCATTGGAGATCTTCTGGCAATTTGGTGACATTCTTCATGTTGCTCACATGTGTTTAAATTTGGGTACCTTGGAAAGTGGTCCCCTTGTGGTTTTGGGTCTCTAACCACAAGAGGGAAGTATTTGTACCATTGTACGTTGTACTTTATGGCTAATTTCACTTTGACTTAGGATATTTAAGTCAAAAGTGAAATTTGTCATTTTTAGCGTAAAGTGAGTATTAATTCACTTTGTGGGTGAATTGGGAGACATAAAGTGAACTTAGGGAACTTAACCCAAAGTGGGTTTTGAGGTGAGATTCTTTTGGAGAGATCTCACCCATTGATTAGAGATGTCTTGGGGTGATCCTAGCCATCCATCTTTAGGTTTCCATACTGATTTAAGTCAAAAGTGAAATTTGTCACTTTTAACTTAAAGTGACTATTAATTCACTTTGTGGGTGAATTGGGAGACATAAAGTGAACTTAGGGAACTCAACCCAAAGTGGGTTTTCAGGGGAGATCCTTTTGGAGAGATCTCACCCATTGACTAGAGATGGCTTGGGGTGATCCTAGCCATCCATATTTAGGTTTCCTTATGGATGGTTCAAGAGGGCACAAGGGTCAATGAGAGGCTCATTCCTTCATTGGTTCACCAAGAGAGTTGGGATAGGAGCAAAGGGGTGAGTCTGGAGGCTATGGATGAGGGAAGCTTGGGTGCCTCCTTTCATGGAGGATTAATGAAGGATTAGGCCCTCTATTATTTGTGGTGTGTGTTTTGAGGAGGGCGCACTCTAGGAGGAGGATGCATACTTAGCAGGCACTAGCTATAATTGGACAATTGCAGATTTGTCAGTTTCAGTGGGGAGGTAGCACGCAACAACTTGTTTGTGTGCAAGGGATTCTTCATCTAAGGAAAGAGGATCAAGGGCGCATTGTTTTCAGTGAGATTGGTAGCAAAGGAAGAGGGCGCACTTTGTTTGGGCGCATATCTTCTTGGAACCCTTAGTAAGTCTTGAGAGGAGCTTGTTACTTGTACAGGTTTCATTGTATTTGCGTACTTGTTGTATCTCATGCTTTAGACATCACTTATATACACTTTCATTCTAAACTGGTTTTCCCCATTGGGGGGGGGGGTTATCCAGGGTCATGTTGACCGAAAATACCTGTGTTCATTTTCCATGTATGCTTAGTGTTCAGATCAGTTGTAGGAGCTTGTAAAGATCCTAGAGGAGTGATATATGTTTTGAGGTTTTCATGTACTAACACTTAGTTACTAAAACTACTTGCAAGGACACCTTAAAAGAGCATATAACCATTAGTTGAGGGAAGTTTTCTTGGTAGAAGTAAACAAACCTGTTTTCTGTCCTAAAACGCAACAAAGGACAGATTTGCATAACCGAACCTAGAGCCCAACAAGACGTCATAAGACAGGCCTGTTGGGAAACCCTCATAGTTCCTCAAAAATATACATGATATCATAGCTGCTGAGCAGACATAGAGTAGGTGTAGAGGCTTCATAGCATAAGATATTGATGAGTGTGAGTATGGCACCAGAGAGGCTTGAGCCTCACTTGGCTATGGATACGAGTAGATCAGGTTCAGGTTCCACTTCAGGTGGAAGTCACTTGGTGAGAGGTCAAGTTGAGGATCTTGGTGAGATACCAAGATCCATATACTCTTCGTGAGATGCCAAGAGATGAGACTCTTGGTGAGATTCCAAGAGATGTGACTCTTGTTGAGATGCCAAGAGTAGGGACCTTTGGTGAGATGCAAGGAGGTAGAAATCCTTGGTGAGATGCCAAGGTTGAGATCTTTGGTGTGATGCCAAGATCTAGGTGATCTCGAATAAGTTGAGATGCACTTCTATCTAGAGATTAGGAAGGTCGAGTAGATTTGTGTCAGAGACCACTTGTGATGATCATGGTACAACCATACTCACCGAGTATTTTCCAGCAGGCAACCATGTCCACTACAGGGATGAGATTGGAGGGGTGAATGACACTTTCCTTGGTAAGAGGGAGTGTTGAGATTTGGGTACCTTGGAAAGTGGTCCCCTTGTGGTTTTGGGTCTCTAACCACAAGAGGGAAATATTTGTACCATTGTACGTTGTACTTTATGTCTAATTTCACTTTGACTTAGGAGATTTAAGTCAAAAGTGAAATTCGTCACTTTTAGCCTAAAGTGACTATTAATTCACTTTGTGGGTGAATTGGGAGACATAAAGTGAAGTTAGGGAACTTAACTCAAAGTGGGTTTTGAGGTGAGATTCTTTTGGAGAGATCTCACCCATTGATTAGAGATGGCTTGGGGTGTTCCTATCCATCCTCCATATTTAGGTTTCCTTATGGATGGTTTAAGAGGGGCACAAGGGTCAATGAGAGGCTCATTCCTTCATTTGTTCACCAAGAGAGTTGGGAGAGGAGCAAAGGGATGAGGATGGAGGCTATGGATGAGGGAAGCTTGGTCGCCTCCTTTCATGGAGGGTGCACTAGTGCCCTTTATTATTTGTGGTGTGTGTTCTAGCTTTGAGGGTGCACTCTACGAGGAGGACACATACTTAGCAGGCACTAGTTATACTTGGACGATTGCAGATCTGTCAGTTTCAGTGGGGAGGTAGCACACAACAACTTGTTTGTGTGCAAAGGTTTCTTCATTTGAGGAAAGAGGATCATGTTGAATTTATGATGCTTAGCTCATGCATGTAGTTTATGTAGCTACAATAACACTAGGTGCAGTAAACCAAGATCACAAGAAGAATAACCATGCATAAAAGGCACCAGAAATATCCTGGGAAAACCCTTCTCAACGAAGGGAAAAACCCAACAATCCTTTTCTTATATTGCCAAGAGAAGATCCACCATCCACCACCAAACCCTAGCACACAAGAGGGTGCTTCTATGACTGAGAAAACTCGTGCTTAGAAAAGTGTGAACTGCAGTCCTCATAATTTCAGACCAAGCGTTGAGTTAGTGTGAGAGATATGATCCACAATGGGGATCTATCTTTTATTTATACAAAACTAAACTCAACGAATAGACATGACACTTGGAACCATATGGTCGACCTGTACAACTTAATAATATAATTAATAATAACACAATATTAATTATCTTTACATGGTGGGTCCGACTTGTACCCTTTAAAACATAAATTAGGGTTTTACCAAAGTCTCTCTCTCTGACAATATAGAAAGGGATCTCTCACATCCTCTAGTGCTCAGCCACTAGGGACACATCCACCTGTGCTCACCCACAGGGAAGTCACTCTCAACATATCACTCTACTGAGTCCACAGGAGTACCATCTAGAGAGCCATCTCAAGCCGACTCAACTAAGTCCATAGGAGTACAAGGCAGGAGACCATGTCAATCCGACTCAACTTAGTCCAGAGGAGTATAAGGCAGGAGACCATCTCAAGTCATCTCAACTCAGTCTAAAGGAGTAGACAAGAGGCCACACGTCATCACAACTCAGTCCAGAGTCTGACGCACACCCATCACATGGGCACACCCAACACGTGGGCTCTCTCACAGATCGTCTCAACTCAGTCCAAAGGAGAATGACCTGGAGAATGTCACACGATGCTGCAATCATCAACACTCCCTCTCAGCTAGGGAGGCATTCTCCACCAGGCCAAGTCTCTCACAGAAGTACTCAAACTTCGTCCTGGCAAGCGGTTTGGTGAAGACATCTGCAACCTGGTCATGTGTAGAATGGTACTGCACATGTACTTCTTTACTCTGCACCATATCTCTAATGTAATGGTATTTGATCTCAATGTGTTTTGATTTATCATGAAACACATGATTCTCGGAGAGCTTCACACAACTCTGGTTATCGCAATGGATAACGGTGGAATCCATCTCACGTCCAAATAAGTCTGCAAGTAGCTTGCAAAGCCTCACTGCTTCGTGGACTGTCACAAATAATCTAATGCACTCTGCTTATGCAGTACTCAAATCCACATAAGTATGTTTTCTGCTACACCAGGAAACCATGGCAGATCCCAAAGTAAAACAAGAACTAGATGTGCTCTTCCGGTCCACTGCGCTCCCTACCCAATCTGCGTTGACATATCCTTGCAATCTCATGTCTACATCAGAGGCATATCTCAGGCCATAATCAACTGTTCCTCATAGATATCTCAACACATGTTTCGCTGCTACCAAGTGTGTCTGTCTCGACTAACTCATGAACTGGTTGAGTACATTCACTGAATAGCATATATCAGGTCTGGTGTTAACCAGATACACCAATGATCCAATCAACTGTTTGTAAATATGTGGATCAATCTCGCCTAAATCAGAAGAATCCTCATTCATCTTCTTCAAGTTCATTTCCATCGGTGTAGGCATGGATTTGCAATTCATCATCCCGAATATCTCCACTGTATATGTTCCTTGACTTAGGAAAATCTCATCAGTCCTCTACCATACTTTTAGTCCAAGAAGTAGTGCATCATACCAAGGTCCTTCATCTCAAATTTAGAAGCCAATGCACGATTGCATTCATCAATAAGGCTTTGTGAACTGGTGAGGAATAGGTCCTATAGGTCATCAACATATAGGACCAAAATTAGGCACTTGTCACCAACAATATGGTAGTATACGCTGGGATCAACAACACTCTTGTTGAATCCCAAACTCATCAAGTATCCATCAATCTTCTCATACCAAGCACGAGGTTCCTGCTTTAGTCCATACATGTCTTTCTTCAACCTGCATACATGAGACTCCTTCTCATGTGTCACGAATCCATTTGGCTGCTCGATGTAAAATTATTCCTCAATCTCACCATTGAGAAAGGTTGTCTTTACATCCATTTGATGTAGTTTCCAACCCACGGATGCAGCTAGGGAAATAATCGTACGGATGGAAGTGTATCGGGCAACATGAGCAAATGTCTCCTCATAATCTATTCCCTCCACCTGAGAGAATCCTCTAGCCACAAATCTCTCTTTTTACTTCTCAACACTTCCTTCAGCTGCATGTTTGATCTTATAGATCCATTTGGAAGTCACTATAGACTTACCTTTCGGTCTCAGAACAATATCCCACACATCATTCTTCATGATATACTAATACTCTTTTGTCATGGCATCTTGTCAAAACTGCTGACCTGTTGCTTCTTCATAACAAGAAGGTTCAGTATCAATGATGTGGCTCATAGTTGAAACATGGCTCGAAAATCTCTATGGTCTCTTGCTCTCTCGGAATGTACTACGAGGAGATGTATGTCCCTCTGCCTCTTGCATAGTCTGTTGAGCCCAAGTAGGCCTCTCCCGGCCTATTGCCATGTCTCTGGGAACATCAACTGGAGCTACAGGATCAACTGGATAAATAGTTGTCTCCCTCTGAACTACTGAAGGGGAGAAGGTATTGTTTCTTCCTCCTTCTCAAATAGGTTGACTTCCTCTGAGTCAAGTGACTCCCTCTGAAGTTGGAAGGATAAACATCTTCCTTTTCCCGTGTTGCTAACCTAGAGACATCCCATGTCTTCTTAGGTCCTCTACTATGTCTACAGTATTTTGTTGGCCTTGCGTACTAGGATAATAACCAAGATGACCTCCCATAGGGATAACAATCAAAATGACCGCCTATATTTAGGATAATAACCAACTGAAAATTGGATTCTCATACCAACGATCATGGCCCTTCAATAATGAAATAAGAAATCTGGCCTCCCGTACTAGGATACTAACTAAGATGGCCTCCCGTAGGGATAACAACCAAAATGGCCTCCTGTACTAGGATAATAACCAACCAAGAAAATTTGGACTCCCTTACCAGGGATAATGGTCCAAGTCATGAGGGCTCCCATACCAGGGATAATACCCTTCATTATCAAAAGCAAGCTACTACAAAGTAATGATGAAATCAATTAAGGAAAGTAGTACAAAACTTACCATAGTCTGCAATCATGCTCAATCTTGCTTTTGGTCTTCCCGAGAACACTGAGATAGAGAAGAACTCCTCGTTGTTCTTGCTTGCATTCATTGACTTCTTTTGAGGTGGCTAATGTTGCTTTCCTTTCTTCCACAAACTACAATGATTCACATAGTGACAAGGGCTTGAAACCTTGCACATCACTAGCTGCAAGTCTAGTCTCCTTGTGACAAGGACTTGAAACCTTACATATCACTAGCCGCAAGTCTAGTCTCCTTGATGTCCACTAGAGGAGCTTGCATAAGGTGCACTTATAGCCCACACTCAAAAGTCACACCAAAGATCATTGTTGAACAAGTTTAAGAAATTTACCTCAAAACTTCTTCAAACTCAGAATTAGAAATTCGCTAGTATACTTCCTGTAGCAAAAACTTTAATTTGTACCCAAGATGGGTCTCTAGCTGCTTCTCAATCTTCACTTGGTTATGCAGGAGATGATTCCAGACATCACCCTTAGATTTCGTATGAGGTATGCCTCATTGCCTCAGAAAATTCGGCCTGCAGATGATCTCAGATCTGCCTTTGATCACTTTGCAGATTTTCCACACAAACTGCTTCAGAATTGTTTCAAAACTGTTTTAGGACAGACTTTAGAATTAGTCTCAGGACTATCACAAAACATGCCTCTAGTTTGACCTTAATCTATGCTACAAGAAAAGCCTTAGATCCGCCCGTATAGCCTCATATCTCTTTAGTCTGCTGCCTCAGGAATCACCTTTTCGCTGCCTCAGAAATCACTTTTTCGTTGCCTCCGAAATTACCTTAATGCTCTGAAATTTGCTTCTTAACCCACTCAGATCTGTCAATCATTTTGGCCTCAAAACTGTTATAACGTTTTTGAAATATACCTCAGAAAACTACCATAGACTTGGCCTGTAATTTATCTCAGAATTTAGTCCTAAGATTTATTTTAGATCTGCTCCTCAGATCTGCCCTTAGTCTGCCTTAAATCCACTCAGTGCTGCCATAAAATTCTGTCACACATTCAGCCTCATAGACGGCCTCATATCTCCCTTAAAAAACCGATATGCAATTCTGTTTTAAGTTTGTTGTTAGAGTTTCTTCTGCGGTAGCCCTAGAAAGTTTCATGCTGCGGTTTTCCTTTAACCACCTTGAACAAGGCTCAGCCAGGTCTTGAACTTCACCACATAAATTTAAGGGAAGGTTCGACCCTCTCCTCATGCCAACGACAAGGGTTCTAGCAACCCTTAATCTCCACGGACTGCCTTCAAGATTGTGCAGTAGTCTTTTTCAAGAACTACTTTGATTCCATGTTGAATTTATGATGCTTTGCTCATCCATGTAGTTTATTTCATTTAGAAAAAGTTATAACCATAAATAATGCGGCTACAATAACACTAGCTGCAGTAAATCAAGATCACAAGAAGAATAGCTATGCACAAAAGACACCAGAAATATCCTGGGAAAACCCTTCTCAACGAAGGGAAAAACCCAACAATCCTTTGCTTATATTGCCAAGAGAAGATCTACCATCCACCACCAAACCTTAGCACACATGAGGGTGCTTCTATGACTGATAAAACTAGCGCTTAGAAAAGTGTGAACTACAGTCCTCATAATTTCAGACCAAGCATTGAGTTAGTGTGAGAGATATGATCCACAATGGGGATCTATCTCTTATTTATACAAAACTTAACTCAACAAATAGACATGACACTTGGCACAATAGGGCCGACTTGTACAACTTAATAATATAATTAATATTTACACAATATTAATTATCTTTACATGGTGGGGCTGACTTGTATCCTTTACAACATAAATTAGGGTTTTACCAAAGTCTCACTCTCTGACAATATAGCAAGGGATCTCTCACATCCTCTAGTGCTCAACCACTAGGGACATGTCCACCTGTGCTCACCCACAGGGATGTCACTCTCAATAGATCACTCTACTGAGTCCACAAGAGTACCATCTAGAGAGCCATCTCAAGCCGACTCAACTAAGTCCATAGGAGTACAAGGCAGGAGACCATCTCAAGTCATCTCAACTCAGTCCAAAGGAGTAGACAAAAAACCACATGTCATCACAACTCAATCTAGAGTCTGATGCACACCCATCACATGGGCGCACCCAACACATGGGCTCTCTCACAGATCATCTCAACTTAGTCCAGAGGAGAACGACCTGGAGAATGTCACACGGCGCTGGAATCATCAACAAATCAAGGGCGCATTGTTTCAGTGAGATTGGCAACAAAGGAAGAGGGTGGACTTTGCTTGGGTGCATATCTTCTTGGAACCCTTAGCAAGGCTTGAGAGGAGATTTCTACTTGTACAAGTTCCATTGTATTTGCTTACTTGTTGTATATCAATCATGCTTTAGACAACACGTATATACACTTTCATTCTAAACGGGTTTTCCCCGGGGTTTTATCCAGGGTCATGTTGACCAAAAATACATGTGTTCATTTTTCATGTATGCTTAGTGTTTAGATCAGCTGTAGGAGCTTGTAAAGATCCTAGAGGAGTGCTATACGTTTAGAGGTTTGCATGTACTAACACTTGGTTACTAAAACTACTTGCAAGGGCACATAAAAAGAGCATATAACCATCAATCGAGGGCAATTTTCTTGGCAGAAGTAAACAGACCTTTTTGCTGTCCTAAAATGCAGCAAAGGACATATTTGCATAACCGAACCTAAAGCGCAACAAGAGGTCATAAGACAGGCATGTTGGGCATCCCTCATAGTTCCTAAAAAATCTACATGTATATTGGTTGGTTCCTTGAGAGGACGCCCTACATTGGAGGAGTGTTTGGCATTCTGGAGAAGGGTGTTGAGCCCTAGACACCATGGGGAACTTAGATTCTTTCATGTAGGCATGGATTTGACTTGGGGATGCTTGGGCTGTGACAATGTTCATGTGGAGTGAGTGGAACCAGTGGGGAACATGGCTTAGGAAGAACATAGGGGCCCTTGGAGGCTTGGAGGAGGAGTGTTGAACACATGTCATCTAGCGTCCTTGTATTGGATACTTTCTTGTGTATAACATGACCTTAAAGCTTGACATTTGTACCCTTGGAGTGAAGTACTCCTTGTGTGAGCCTAATGGTGGCCTTGTAGGTTGCTTGTAAGGTTTTAAGCCCATATATGTATTGTTAAACTCCCTTACCTATCATATATATAGAGGAAGGAGAGAGTCGTCATTCTCAATCATCTCATTGTTGTTCATCTTGTGTTTAGACATGGATTGCTCGGGTTTCATGAGGAAACCCTGGGAAGGATGTGTTGAGAAGAGTTTTGATCTCTCTCTTGGGTTTTCTTCTTTGTACATTATCTGTCATGTTGGAGGCGTCAAGGTTGCTTGGAGCACTTGGAGCATATTTATTACTAGGGTTAGGGTTTCATCCTTGAAGACTTGGAGATTAGGGTTTTGTGATTAAACCCTAGGCGGTACTTGTGGAAGAGGAGAGAGGAAATGTCTTGCTTGGATCCAAGAAGTCTTGCTAGTGTCATACTAGTTTGTGGAGGATATTTGGTGTACCTAGGGTTTTTCATGGTTTTGCCTAGCTAGGGTTTTGAAGAGTTAGAGGATTGTACTATTCTTGGGATGAGGCTGTATTGTACATCTACTTCATCTTTATACATATATATGAAGTTTCCAGCTGTCCAAATTGTCTCAATCGCACATTTGATTTTCAGCTATCTTTGTCTTCATAGTTTGGTAATTTCAAGCACGAGTATGTCTTGATTTAACATAAGTTAAGGCTGAAATTGGAAGTRATTAAAAATTAATATTGAAGAAGATAGGGCCRATTTACTGCTGTAATTACAATTGTCATAMARTTGTACTATTCTTGGGATGAGGCTGTACTGTACATCTACTTCATCTTTATACATATATATGAAGTTTCCAGCTGTCCAAATTGTCTCAATCGCACATTTGATTTTCAGCTATCTTTGTCTTCATAGTTTGGTAATTTCAAGCACGAGTATGTCTTGATTTAACATAAGTTAAGGCTGAAATTGGAAGTGATTAAAAATTAATATTGAAGAAGATAGGGCCGATTTACTGCAGTAATTACAATTGTCATAAAGTGAATTTCATATCTATTTTATGAGTGATAAGATTGCCCTAGAGGGATGAAACTTGTTGGCATACTTTGGCATCTTTTTTCTTGGTTTTCCTTGTTGATTGGGTTGTTAAGAGGTGAAATATAGTTAATTTTTGTTGTTGTTTTATTTAAATTTCATAATAGCCTTAAATATGAAAATTCATAGGGTTAAGATTCAAGAAACCTCTAGGAAAGAGGTGAAATCTCTAAAGTTGCATTAATTTGCTTTAGTTCAGAAAATTTCTACAGAGGCCACATATTCAAGATAGACATTAACATTAAACATCAACTATGATGAAGCCTATATCAAGGGGATGGTCTCAATCTTTGGGCTTGGGGCCCTACCCTATGACATGTGGATCATCACTTTGTGGGGTTTTCTCCCATCCATCCTCTTGTTTTTTCAGGTGCTTCACCAGGGATATTGCCAAATCCAGGGGAGGGTACTTGCCATTTTTGGATTGTGGAGGAGGCCGTCAGTTTTGGGGTTGTTAGCTCTGGTTGCGATGGGCATTGCACTCATGGACCTAACCATCACCCCGTTTGAGGACATATTTCTCTTTCCATGCAATGGGAACCATATAATCATATTCAAAAAGACCTTAATGCGAGGAAGTACCTGGGGTTTCCCTGCGAGTTTTTCTTTGGAAAAAAAATAATTATGTTGAGCTATTTAGCATATGCATAGTTGGATGTATACATCCCTACTCAATTAACAATGCGCTTGTGGGTATTAAGTAATTGTGTTGTTTCCATACTAGTAATCCTACATTATTGGAAAGTCTTATGGCCAACTCCCTAATCTCTCCATGGTTACAACTTATGTCGAATTATTCATCATATGCATGGTTTCATGTATGCATCCCTACCATATTAGCAATGGGATTGTGGGTATCAATTCAATGTGTTGTTTATGTAGTAGCAATCTTGCATTAGTGGAAGTTCCCTTGTTATGGCCAACTCCCAAATCTTTCCATGGTTACTATGTATCTATCTATCGATCAATTTTATGTCTTCATCATTATTCTCATTCAACCAAAAAGAAATCAAGATGTCTTCTAAGCCCATAACAAGACCATGGGTACACAATGATTAACATAGTTGATTGAAAATAGATTTGAAATAATCTCTCCTCCAATCTTTTTATAAAGGTTGAGCGCTTGGTTGTTTTAAAAGGATAATTTACATTTGAATGAAGCCAATGAAGACAAAGGGTCAAGGTTTCATTTTGACTCCACTAGAAGATGAAATGAACCACTTGTTGATTGGAATTCCAAGGTAGGACTATAAGCAAAGGAGGGGTGCCTTGCTTAATTGAAAACAAAACCCAAGAGATAAAAAATTTGGAAGCTTGGGAAAAAGGATGTAGTAGTAGAAAGATGGAGGAATTGAGACAAAGAAATATGCTCACAGATCCGAGGACGAAGAGGACTTTGATATTTTTCATGAGGAGAAAGGATTGTTTATGATCCAAAAAAATCCGAAAAAATATTGCGGATGAGAAATAATCCACAAAATCTCTCTCTGAGAGTGTATAGACCCAATTGTAACAATTCTTGATAATTTTAATTGTTAATTTGTTGAATCACTAGTCGGGTTCCCTCAGTCATTTGGATGTTTTGAAATAACATGTTTGTGAATTCATGGGGGTCAATTCCTTTAAATTCCTAGCTCGATTCACCTATAATTGGATTGTTGGACAGGCACCCATGACTTGATTTCACCTTCAATTGATCGCTGGTTGTAATCTATTGCTTGTATATTATGTATACCATAAGAACTGGCCCATATATGCATCGCTCTTCATTTTCCTATTCAACGGAATGAAAGGACACTTGTGTGATGTGCAACCTACAAGAAAATTGGCTTACCATAGGTTCATGCAAACCAATCACAACGAGGCACACCTATAACCCCACACCCCCTTTGGTTTATTCAAAGCAAAATACATTAGAACACCTTTAGGTAATGCATTCTCCAAGCCATATGTGCATTGCTGATTTCTTACTACCACACGTAGGTAAACATATGGTCATAGACCTCTACGTTTCATCATTATTGCGGGGTTGCTATGGTTCTCACTCATGGCTTGAATATGTGATGAATTGCTTGAGAGGACGTTAATTTGAGCGTTGGCTTCGAATACTTTAAAAAATACAATATAGTATTCAATTGCCAATTAAAATTAAAATTAGAGTGCACTTGCATTTGTCTAGAATGTATCTAAAAAACATAACGTTGTAATACATAATGCTTATGTAGCGTTTAAACCTCTAGCCTCCACATTTGCAGACATCTAAATTTGATAATGTATGTTGAATGACATATGAGTGCTTAATGAAATATTGTGTTTAAACATTTCATTATAACTAAGTGGTATCCTTGGTTGGCATTATACACAGAAGAAGTGGGCTTGCTCCTTTGCTAGGCTTGGGTCTTGGCATTACTAGTAAGTAAACTAAGCCATTGGAACTAGATTTGCACAAATCCATTCACCCCGTGTAGTGAATTCATATTGTGAAGTTTAATCTCAGTGATTGTGATTATAGAGACATCATTTTTTTTTTAATTATGTAGAAGATCTATTTTGATGAGACGGATGAGCCCTAGGCCTACCGATTATAGATCATTAGTACCTTAGAGCTCTTCCCTCCTTGTTTACAAGGAAAGTGGGAAGTGATCCATTTAAATTTTGTCTCCTTTTTAACTTATCTAGACATTTTGTTCCATCCTATCGTTAATACTGAAATAAGGGTTTACTCAGGTATACTTGAGGCCTAGCATGTAGAGGTTGTGGACTAGACTAATCCTAGATATGAATATTGTTACTATGTGGTTTGTCTTTGTTCTAGTAAGACATTTTGTTATGTCCCATCATTAATACTGAAATAAGGGTGTACTCGGGTATACTTGAGGCCTAGCATGTAGAGGTTGTGAACTAGACTAATCCTAGATATGACTATTGTTACTATGTGGTTTGTCTTGTTTCTAGTAAGAGGTTATGGTATGGAACAACATGGATAGGTTGGAACTAAATGTCCATGTGGAGGAAGGCAACATACTAAATCGTAACTTGTGATGAGAGAAAAATCTACTAACTCTATTCAACAAACACTATTTCACATTAGAGGACAATGTTTGTTTTTATAATAATCGAGAGATGTAGCAACTTTTCAAACATATGATGGCCAAGCATATTGGAGTAAGTATATACTGACTGATATTTATAAATACAACTCTTCGTATAGTCCCTCCTAACTAGACTATGATTTTAGCTCTGAAGATTCACTACTAGTACTAATAAATGGGATTGGAGGATTATTCGACTTGTTACCAGGATAATGGTTGAACAAAAGTATGAGATCCTTCATTATATTATGCATCGTATTTTTGTCATTTTTTTCCCTTTAACTATTAATATTTTCATTTAAGTATATTTACATATAAGGCATTTTCACAAAAAAAGACATGGCCATATTGATGGTTATCACAAGCTAGAGTAAAGCAGGGTTAAAAACCATCTAACCTATCAAAACCACCTACAACCTATAAATAAGATGTCCTAAAAAAGATTGTCAGCGAGGGACAAAAGGGAATGACATCAAACATTAGGAAGATTCAATTCAGTCATCAAAAAGAACAAACCTACATCTAGAGGAGGATCATCCTTGCAATTTTTGGAAAGCCCTCACCCATCATTTGTTGGCACTCTTGCCGCCTTTATACACACCTCGGGTAGCATGGAAGAAATCTTCAATCCACTGGGTGTGTCCTTGGGGGCAAGTCTCGAGTCAAGGTGTTGTCACCTAATCCTCAAATCCTCCATCTAGGCCAACTCCTAGTGAAGCCAAGGTAGGTCAAACTAAAAGAATCTAAGGCTCAAACTAAATCTAAGCACAATTATTATTCTAGGAGTTTATTGAAAACAAGAGCAAGATACAAATAACTCTAAACTAGCAACATATATGACACATCAAACATTGCTTATGCTAGAAAAATAAAGCATACAAGATACATGCATATAAATGATATAACGCGAGAGCAGATACAAGTGCTTGAAAGGAAATGATAAGCAAATGATGAAATGTAGACTAGTGCCAAAAGTAAAGATTGTTGATGCGAGAAATGAGAATGTATTGCAATTCTCTTGTAAGTTTTATTATTAAGAGTGAGTTCTTAAGTTGTTATATTTATTATGAAGTGGCTGTTGTGAGTGCAAGCCACTTATGAAAGTGAGATGTGTGCAAAGTGATAACAAGAAAAATAAATCTAAACTAGGTTTGGCCCCTTAGAGGCTATCCCTCAGATTGGATGCTTAACTATGCTAGAGGTCCAACAGGGAGGGTATCCCTTTGATTTCACACACACGTTCAAGAGAATGTTGGAGGTCCAACACGGAGAGAACTTAGTTCTGAGAAGGCCCGTCTGACTTCACAAACAAACTCTCTGCATTTTCCAACTGAACAATAACAACTAATGGGTTTCCCTAATTAAACTACTTCGCACTGACCAACCCTTCTTCTATGTGGAACTTACTTCCAGAGATCGATACGAAGCTCGCAGTGGAAGGGTGAGGAACATACTGAGGGGAGTTGAGGGGATGGTTTATTTCCAGCTTAAAAAAAAGAAAGTAAATTGCAAAAATTGAAATCTAACTAAATTAATCTAAGAAATGAAAATATAAACTAATGTTACGCAGTGTTGTGATTGATTTTAAGGTTTATTTTAGCTTCTTTAAGTGATATTTGAGATCATTAGCGAAAATTGTGAAAATTGAGACAATCACACAAGACACCGATCCCCCAGGGGGAATTGATTACTGGGCCCTGTGTAGCCCACTGATTTTATTGATGAGGTTACAATATTTTTTTGGGAAGTGCTCGTGGTTCCTTATAGGAATAACACCACTAAGCTTACAAGTTTTCATAAGTGTTTATGAAGGAGGATAGGTGCTTCCAGGATATTGGATGGTCCAAATCCACCAAAATTTGGCAGTGAAAATCTAAACTATGTTATGCGGTGTTGTGATTGATTTTAAGGTTTATTTTAGCTTCTTTAAGTGATATTTGAGATCATAAGTGAAAATTGTGAAAATTGAGACAATCACACAAGACACCGATCCCCTAGGGGGGATTGATTACTGAGCCTTGTGTAGCCCACTGATTTTATTGATGAGGTTACAATATTTTTTTGGGAAGTGCTTGTGGTCCCTTATAGGAATAATATCACTAATATTACAAGTTTTCAGAAGTGTTTATGAAGGAGGATAGGTGCTTTAGGGATCCAGGATGGTCCAAATCCACAAAAAATTGGTAGAATCTAAGAAATGAAAATCTAAACTAATGTTATGCGGTGTTGTGATTGATTTTAAGGTTTATTTTAGCTTCTTTAAGTGATATTTGAGAACATAAGTGAAAATTGTGAAAATTGAGACAATCACACAAGACACTGATCCCCCAGGGGGGATTGATTACCAGGCCCTGTGTAGCCCACTGATTTTATTGATAAGGCGACCCTAAATCATAGAACAAAGGACAGATTAAGGATAGTCAACCTCAGGACAACTAGTCCAAGTAGTAAGTAAAGAAGGGAAACAAGAAGTTGAAAGACAATAGAAAGTTGTGTGAACTCTACAAAATCCCTTGGCACAACACTAATCAGTGTCGCTCCAAGTAGTAATTATTCACCGAGTTGAAATCCTCAAAATCAGATTTTGGATTAGACTTTGATTTAGAGTCGGATAAAGGAAAATGGATCATTGACGTAGAATTGGTCTTATCAATCCTACCAAAAACATCCCACCAGATGAAGTAGAGGAGCATGAGGAAGTTGAGCACCTCTTCCACTCACAGATGTGGGTGAAGGGGACTTCTCTACATTTTTAACGAGTTCCTCTCCAAGCAATGATTTTTGGTTGAGTTGAAAGCCTTAGAAGCATATTTTGGCTCATATTTCGATTTAGAGCCAGATAAGGGAAAAAGGGTCATCGACGTAGAACTGATGTTACTAATGCCAACAACAAGATCCCAACAAAGGAACTAGAGGAGCATTATGGAGTCGAGTGCCTCTTCCATTGAAAAATGTGGGTGAAGGGGACTCCACTACATTTCATTGTTCATAGCAGCAGCCAAAGGAACGTGATCTTAGCAGAGGTCAGAAAGAGGATGTTGCATCCCTAGCCATACACCATTTGTTCATTGAGGCAGGGACAAACCATCCACATCAATTAGCAATATTGTTGACGCTATGACATAAAGTCCTTCAATGTTGAGGTACTAGGTGATGTTTCCCTACTTGAAGTTTACGATGTTATTTTAGGACAACCATACATGTGGAAGCGTCATGTTGTTTATGAGTTTAGGCCCCATAGTCTCATTGTTACTTTAGAAGGTCAACTTTACAGGGTACCAAAGGTAGCTCTAACTACCGTAGTCTCTTTAATCTCAGTGAAGCAATGTAGGAAGGTAATCTCTCAAACCGAGATATTTGTCCTCTTCATGATTCGGTCAAAAGGCGAATGCAAGATCACCGAAACTATCAAGGCCTCTGTGTGGGGTCCCTCTACACAACAGAGGTAAGTGGACAAGATAGTGGAAGAATACATAGATCTTTTCCTGACTTAGAGGGGTGCCTTTTCATTGTCAGGTAGAACGTGCAATTGATTTGATGGTCGGTTCTCCTCTACCTAAAATCCTTGTATACAAACGTTCGCTTCTGGAGAAAGAAGAAATCAAACACCATATTCAAGAACTAATTCAAAAGGACAACATTTGACCAAGTTCTTCACCCGTGGGACCCCAATTGTGTTAGTTCAAAAAAATGACGGGAAACAATGACTTTGTGCTGTTTATAGAGCCATGAAAAAAATCACAGTTAAGAATTGGTCTCTAATCTCTCGGATGGACGATCTTCTTGATCAATTCAAGGGTGCCAAATTTTTTCAGTAAGATTGATCTCAAGTTATATGCCAACTGAACAAACTAATGTATGGAAGAGAACCTTTGTCTTAATAAGGCTTCTTTGAGTGGTTGGTTATTCCCTTCAGCTAGACTAATGCTCCAACAACATTCATGAGCATAATGGATGATATCTTGCAGAAAGAGCACCTCATAGGGCCCCCATTGGAAGCTTAGGGAACTCCAATATGGGCCTTTACACCATCACCAAGGTTGTGGGTGAGAATGCTTTTGAATTGAATACTCCACTTTTCCTTTGCTTACACATTGTGTTTAATGTGGTTTTGCTTCGACCATATTTTCTACCTCTATTAGACACCTCGGAGTTAGTTGAGCACTTGGGCCCTAGAGCTTTCAACCAAGGATACATTAAGCATGTTATAGTAGATTGAGTCATGGATACTAAGAAGAATGACACTTGCCAATAGAACATACAACTCTATCGAGTGTCGAAGCAAGGCAACTCCTTCATGAGGGCAAGTGGCTCACTAGGGGTCGGATTTAACAGAAGTTTCCCCTTTTGATGGGGATCCATTGACTTAGAATGGTTTTACATCTTGGCATTTTTACTACAGTTTTGTAGGTCTTGTTCATCTGGTGCATCTTTTGGGCATTTCCCATGTCATTTTCGCAATTGAAACAGACTCGAAATTTGTGATTGCAGGGATTACGAAACATATAGAGAAAATAATAAGCTTTGTAATAGTCCAAGAAACACCCCGAACAAATTTTGTATGCGAAATTTGTGCCCCCTAGAAGTTGACTTATCAACTAAGCTCCTTAAGGCTTGCATTCTTTTTGCCACCGCATCTCCTAGTGTTAGGGTTGGATATTTAGGTTTCTTGCCTCTTGTAGTTTTATACTTTATGTGAAAAGACAATTTTGGCCTCTTGTAAGGTTCTTCTTGTGAATGAGCATCACTGACACATTTCTTTTCAAAGATAAGCAATCACCATTTTTGCTAGTTTGTATTGCTTTGCATATTTGTAACGGTCCAAGAAACGCCCTAAACAAATTTTGTATGCGAAAGTTGTGGTCCCCAAAGGTTGACTTATCAACTAGGATCCTTAAGCCTTGTGTTCCTTTTTCCACCTTATCTCCTAGGGTCAAGGTTGGATCTTTAGGTTCTTTGCATATTAGAGTCTTATACTTTGCGTTAAAAAGATAATTTTGGCCTTTTGAATTTTTTTCCATGCGAATGAACATCGTTGACACATTTCTTTTCAAGGATAAATGACCACCATTCTAACTAGTTTGTATTGCATCACCACTATTCTTTTGTATTGCCTCACCAACATCCCTCAAATTTTGTACTAGCCACCTGGGTCTCCTAACAGGGTTGGAAGAGGCTAACTCCTCCTCTCCACTTAAAGCCTGAACTGTTGATTGTTGCTTATCCTTCAGAGCCTGTTGCTCCTTGTCCTTTGTCACTATTGATTACTCCCGAGTACTCCTAGATGCTAAGATCTCCTCAAACTTCACATCTCTGCTCACAGCTGTCTTCCTCTGTGTCAGAATAAAGATCCTGTAAGCCTTTGAGGTCTCTCTGTACCCCACAAATATACCCTTATGTCATGAAGGCTCCATGTTCATCCTCTTCTCGAATAAGACATGGATGTAAATTGGACAACCAAAGATCCTCAAATGTCCTATCTCTGGCTTCACCCCTGAGAATGCCTCCTTCAGAGTCTTGTCCCCCAATATACTATGAGGACTCTTATTTTGCACATACACCACCGTATTACACACCTCTTCCAACAAAAACATGGGCACCTCCTAATCATCTATCATAGCCTTAGCATAACCGATGATGGACCGATTCTTTCTCTTTGCAACCCCATTTTCCTAAGGGTTGTATGAGGCTGTCAACTCCCTCTTGATCCCTACCTCCTTGCATAAATCCTTGAAGTCATTGGAGGTGTACTCTCCCCCATTATCCAACCTCAAGACCTTAATCTTCATCCCTGTCGAGTTCTCTACTTGAGCCTTGAACTCTCCGAACCGACTGGAGACTCGATCCTTGGTATTCATAAAGAAGATCCATATTTTCTCAGAAAAATCATCGATAAACGTCACATAGTATGATGATCCCTTTAATGATGCTATTGACATCAACCCACTCACATCTGAATGAATAAGATCCAATATCCCCTTGGACCTCTTCTTGCTGCTTGCAAAAGCAGCCTTGGCATTCTTTCCAAGTGCACACCCTCTGCACCCTCCCTATTGCTCAAGACTAAACTCTAGAAGAGCTATAACAATCTCCCTTAGAATAGGAAATGCCCTATAGTGTAGGTGTCCCAACTTCCTGTGCCACAAGTCACATAGGTTGTCACTGTTGTGTACCAATGCTTACCCTCCAACCTGTATAAGGTGCCCTCTCTAACCCCAATGACCACTGCACTTTTCGCGCTAGCTTCCTTTGGATGTATCAGTACCTTCCCTTTCTGAAAAATGACAACAAAACCCCTATCCTCCCTAGTTGAGACTGAAAGCAATTTTTTCTTCAAACCTGGTAAGTAAGGCACATTTTGGGCATCTAACAAACCTCCTGACTCAAGATGGAACGTAACTGTTTCCTCTCCCTTCACTGCATACCTGGCATCACCACCAAGCTCCACATGAACCTTTGAGTCCTTCTTTGTCAGACTGCTAAATAGCTCTCGTGCCTCTGTCATATGACAAGATGCACCACTATCCAAGAACTAAGCACTCTTCATTGTTGTGCTAGTAGAAAGGCAAGAAATCCTTGAGTAATCCTTCTCAAACTTTGTTGCAAACTCATCAAGTTGTGTCTTTGTTGATGATGTTGTTTGTGCCTTTTCATTACCCTTCTTACTAGAACTCTTTCCTTTTCCCTTCCTTGTCTTACTGACAAGGGCCAACTTCTCTTCACTACCTCCCTGCTTGCTGCCTTTAGACTCTTCCTTAGTCACTTCCTCGATGTAATCATCCCAAAGTCTTTGCCAGTCTTGGATATTCTCCCAAGCACAAACTCCTTTGACAAATGGTTCCCATGACTTGGGAAGACCATTTAATGCCATGTTCACAAGCTCTGGGTCCTCTGTTTTCTCCCCTATGGCTGCAGGTTGATCACGCACCTGTGTAATCCTCATGAGATAGTTGGTAACATTATCTGATCTAGACATCTGAACCAATCTGAGTTTATTCCTTAAGATCATCTTCCTATTCATGTTCTTGCTTTGGAATAAACTTACCAAGGCATCAAACATCTCTTTGGCCGTCTTCTTCTCATTTAGGTGAGGGATTAGATGATCCTTCATAGAATCTAGGAGGATTCTTTCTACTTTGATCTTGTTGTTGTTGTGAGCATCTGAAGTTGTTGGAATCTGTCGGTGAAGTAACTTCTTTATCCACTAACTCCCAAAGGTCATACTCCTTCAACGACAAAGTAACTGCTTTATCCACTAACTCCCAAAGGTCATACTCCTTCAATGACAAAGTAGCTTCTTTATCCACTAACTCCCAAAGGTCATACTCCTTCAACGACAAAGTAACTCTTGCTTTCCAAGATAGGAATTTGGATGGTCCATCCAATCTGTTTTCAACTCTCAATGGTGCTGCTACCATCCCTAAGACCTGTTGAACTTCCCTGGAAATAACCCGCTGCTAGAAAACTATCCCTGTACTGATCTGGCTTCCCTTTAGAGCATGTGCTCTGATACCATGTTGAAATTCTTACTCCAGCACCTAGGTACTTTGTTATCTATTGATTTCCTTATTGCAATCAAATTAACAACTCACAAAATTGTCCCTCTACTGATCTGGCTTCCCTTTAGAGCATGTGCTCTGATACCATATTGAAATTCTTACTCCAACACCTAGGTACTTTGTTATCTAGTGATTTCCTTACTGCAATCAGTGATACACTATTGAAATATTCAACTCAATATCATGCAGCGGAATCATAAACTAGGAAACTGAATCAAGCACACATGAACACCAATAGTTTTGGGTAGATACCCCTGGAAAAATCCCGGAGGGAAAACCAATGCTAAGAACGATTTTATTATGCTAAAATCAAGGCTCTGGTAATAGGGATAATAGCCCACTGAGAGAAATACAATTGCAGACTAACTTGGAAAGGTTTGACCTGTTGTACGACTAGTTCTAGAACGCTTTTTGAGGCATACATGACTTGCAGATATCCACGACTATATCCACTGTGACCTGTAGATGTGTACAAAAACTTGTACGGAAAGCTTCGTACGATCCCACACTCTCTTGTGGCTTCCTTCCACTTAAACCCACCTGCGTATGCCTTTGTTCTCTCTTCTCCGTAACCTGTATGATCTCTAGATGAAATTCCTTCTTCACCTATCCAAGATCTTGAACCACAATCCTTCATGATCCAATAATCTATGTGTTGACTCTTTCAACACAACTCTTGTCAAGTGTCTTTCTTCTTCACCCTAGCCTTGCTTTTATAATCGCGAGTTACAATCTATTTCTAATCTCAAAAGTGATCTACGGTTGAGATTACTTCTCACACCCACTTGAGATTTAGATTACATGATGCACGCCAAGTACTTTTAGCATGTTTCTTAAATAACTCAATTAACTAATTACATAATTAATTAATAAAAACAATTTACTTAAGTAATTCCTTTAACTAAAGTAAATTCAAGAGTAGAAGGCTTTGGACGATTTCCACACGTCTAGACACATAGATCTGTGCAGAAATACTTGTCCGATGCTACCACTAACATCAACATATGAGCCTTGTTCTTCCATAATTAAGTAAACATAGATAAGGATCTAACCTCATTCTCAAAAACATATTTGCACAGGAGTTTCCAAAGAACAAACAATGTTGAAATCTTCATGTAGTGTTGATCAATGTTGAGAGAGGAGCAGACCAAAGGTCTAGAATCACTCAATAACATCGCTTTTCAATATAGCCTCCCTTGCAAAATGGTTTCATGCTCACACTGAACAAATTCTCAAAAATATTTGGCAAAAGAATAATCCTAAAGAAGACGATCCACTGTTTCCAACGTGAGACAAGAAAGGAAAAGCCCATTTGAGAGACTACTTTTGACCATCTGTGCCTTGGTAAATCACTGACCACTCAAATACTAGGGGTTTTCATTGACCCGAACCAACCACACACTATGCAATTTCCTGATCCACCCTCTCTCCTGATTAGTGGACATCCATTGTGTATTAAAAACTGGTTAAGTCACGTCATTGATGAAGACGAGAGTACAACCTACGAGAATCACACTGGACCAAGGGGCATCCAAAGCTCAACTCCTAATCATGCCAATAGGGACCAACATGTCTATATTTATTTTGAACAGGGCCTCTTGCGAAATGTATGACGACTCGTAGAAGATAGTGCAGACTCACGGGAAATGGACCCCCAATCCTTCCAAAAGTGAGCACTAGAATCCCACAAATGCCTCCAATAAAAAATATTCTTTTGACTCAGAGACTGCCATTGAAAATGGGGAATTTTTCAACACACTTTCCCTGCATCTTCCAACTACAAATTGATCTTTTGGGCAAATCCCTTCTCGCTTAATTCCTTGACATCTACCACCACACCAAGATAGTGACCTTCCTTCATGTTGCCTAGATACTTTTGATAATAAAAGAGCTAGAGACTTGGATGATGTGAGAAGATGAAATTATGTCACACAATCAAAAGGATCCCTTGATGTAGCCAATACGCTTTGTTGTCAGAAGAGGCTGCCCCAACAATACCTGCCAAGGAAAGCATCCCTCCAAACATTAGACCACCCATTTGATAACAAAGATGCTATCCTAATTTGCAATATTAATCAACCCTAGACCTTACACATGATTGGGCATAATGTAGATGTCCAAAAGTACCACAGAGACACCCCAAGCCCCGTCATACTGTTTAAATGAACCCCCTGATTGGATTCCTTTCACTTAGACCTTCATCCGTCCAGGGATAACTTAAATTTTTTAAATTATTTTTATGTAACTCTTCGTTGTTTAGGTTAGTTACCAAGGGGCATCTGAAGCCCAACTCCATTCATGCGAAAAGGGACCAACACGTCTATATTTATTTTGAACAATGCCTCTTGTGGAATGACATCGATAATCTCTATAATACTATGACGATTCACGGATGATAGGGTAGACTCTCGAAGAATGTATCGTCGATCCCTCCAAAAGCTAGAACTTGCATCCCATAAATGCCTCCAATAAAAAAGTCTTCTTCTCACTTAGAGGCTACCCCTGAAAATTGGGAATTCTTCAACACATGTGTTTTGCACCTTCCAACTCCAAATTGGTCTTCTAAGCAAATCCCTTCCCACTTATTTCCTGGACATCTATCACCACACCAAGCTAGCGGCCTTCCTTCATGTTGCCTAGATACTTTTGATAATAAAAGAGATAGAGACCTGGACACTGTGAGAAGCTTAAATTATGTCACATAATCAAAAGGGTACCTTGATCCTGCGAATATGCTCTATCATGAGAAGAGGATGCATCAACAATACCTACCTCTATAATGAGAAGAGGATGCATCAACAATACCTACCAAGGAGAGAATCCCTCCAAACTCTAGACCACCCATTTGGCAACAAAGATGCTACACTAAGTCACAATATTAATCAACCCTAGAGCTTCCGCATCCTTGGGCATAATGCAGTTGTCTCAAAGTACCACAAGGAGGCCCCATCATATTGTCTAAATAAACCCTCTGATTGGATTCCTCCCACTTGGACCTTCATTCACACATTTGGCAACAAAGATGCTACGCTAAGTCGCAATATTAATAAACCCTAGAGCTTCCCCATCCTTGGGCATAATGCAGTTGTCTCAAAGTACCACAGGGAGGCCCCATCATATTGTCTAAATAAACCCTCTGATTGGATTCCTCCCACTTGGACCTTCATTCGTCCAAGGATAACTTAATTTTGTTGATTATTTTTATGTAACTCTTTGTTGTTTAGGTTAGATATTAATTTTGTTGATTATTTTTATGTAACTCTTTGTTGTTTAGGTTAGATACCAAGCGGCATCTGAAGCTCAACTCCCAATCATGCCAAAAGGGACCAGCATGTCTATATTTATTTTTAATAGGGCCTCTTACAGAGTGACACTGATAATCTCTATTATAGTTATGATAGTTCGCAGAAGACAAGGAAAACTCCTGGGAAATGGATTCCAAATCCTTCCAAAAGTGAGCATTGGCATCCAACAAATGCTCCAATAAAAAATCTTCTTCTCACTCAGGCTGCCCCTGAAAAAATCATACTTACGATTCATATATCATACTTGATAGTGTACAACGGTATGTGGTTGTGCTAGTCATACTTAGCATTCATATATTATTTTTACAGCTGAATAAAAATTGATGTGGTTGTGCTAATCACACTACATAATCATATGTACACTATATTATTTGTACAATTGTATGTGGTTGTGCTAATCACACTACATAATCATATATTATTTTTACAGCTGAATGACAGTCAATTTGCTAACTCAGTTGGCAGATTCCATTCATGGGACCTATTCAGTAGTGTATGCACGTTATTCCTACGCAAACCCATCATGTAGATGGCTTGTCCGACGGATAAACCGTATGTAGTTTACTTGTCCAAGCCGTATTCTAATTTTGTTTTAGGAAATGAAATTCCATCGTCATAATGAAATCTAATTTTGTTTTAAGAAATGAAATTCCATCATCCTAATGAAAACATAATGGGGGAGAAAATGGAATTCCATCATCATAATGAAAACATAATGGGAAAAAGTGACGGGAATTATATTTTATTTCATAAACAATGTCTATGTGATTAGACACTTTACAAGTATTAACATTTCATGTTAAACATAAGGGTCTGCGTAAGAAGTTCCTTTCCTTTTTGGTTCCAATGAGAACTTGCACGCATTGATTTTTAGGAACATAAATTGCATGTTTTTCTATGTAAAAAACAAACGAAAATGGTAATCACATTTGTTTCATGCTTTCCTAACTTGCATAGATTTTTAGTTTATTGTTTTGCAGCATGGGCATGCTTTTGCTATTGGGTTTTTTTTAAGAGAAGTTCAAAATAAATCTAATTTCGAGGTAAATTTCATTTGAAATGCTAAATTTATATTTGTTAAATTCTATAAATTTGAGCATGCTTTTGTTTATGGGGCTTTTTTTTTTTAGGAGAAGTTCAAAATAAATCTAATTTCGAGGTAGATTTCATTTGAAATGCTAAATTTATATTTGTTAAGTTCTATAAATTTACATAATTTTTAAAAATATTGTGTTATAGTTTAGTTACTACTATTATTCAATTACTATGGAGTCAAGTCCTAAGCCTAAGCCAAACCCAAATGTTGACCACCCACAAAGCCCATACTGTTTAAATGAACTCAAAAACTTAATATGCGAGCTCATGAACATTAGAGAGCCAACTTGTATTTCATTGATTACTTGTTTCCTGGCTATGCTTGTGGCCAATTATTTGATACATTCAAATATAGGGCCATGATGAGAGAATACCACTCAATTGGCATGAGTAAGGAAGATATCAAATTTTTTTATATAAACCAAATAGATTATTGTTTAGTTGTTCATGGACTTTAGAACCAACCAACCAACCATTTGATTTGAGAAAGACGCATCTTTGCATGGATTGGTGCACATTCGAGACATGGAAAGACCACTTGATGGATTGGTGGTTTATGGCATTTGATAAACCGACATACAATAATAGAGATGTTCTCTTATATTTTCTTCGTAAAGTATGGGCCAAGTTCATTATGGGTCACCATGTCAATTATTTTGACATTGGTGAATTCTAGGGGGTTGGTCTTGGTTTTTCTTAGGATTGAACAACTACCTAGTGTAACCCATTGACAGGGATACCTATTTCTAGGCATATGCCTAACCCCTCCACAACCCCCACAACCACCTCATTTGGAGATAGAATTCAGACCACTAGTATTGCAATAGTGACACACAATTTAGTTCAACATAACACATTTGTGGTAACTTCTTATTGAGAGTCATTGTATGATGATGTTAGACCACCGAGTATAGGGCCTTTAGGCCATAGAGATTCTATACTATGCACTACATTTGGCCAAGCTAACTATCTTGGTTCAAGCACAATTGTTCTGCATCATTGCTCTCATTGTGGGTATATTTGTCATGGCTTGATAGATGATGCTATTTAGAATAGTTTCTTGGATGAGATTAACACCATATATTTTTTATATTTTCATTGATTATGTATTTAATTTTTCAATTGACAAATATTTGGTAAACATAACTTTAGAGTATTTGTAACTGTTTTTTTTTTTGGCATGTACAACTGATGCGAGATGAGACACCTCCATCCAAGCAACATGACACATATTCTCCTAAACTTGATGCAACGGTTGATGTAACATGTTCCACTGGGGCTCCTCACACTTAGGTATTTAGACGACTACGTGTTTTTTTCCCAAGAAAGTTTGAATTAAAGTTATAGGTCAGAGATATGTATAATTGTGACCATAAATAACTTAGTACATGTGATGAAAAAATCATGTGATTTAAATTATGATGAGATTTATTATCTCTATTTTACCATATGTTTTAGTATGACATGATATTCTCATCTAGGTATTTCTCAATCCCTATAACAATGAATTTACTATTGTGATTAGTGATGATCAATGATGGTAAAACAAAGTATAATCAAACTAGTTCAAAGAAAATTGTGTTGATTACTACAATGAAACTATATTCATGTATGGAATGAACATGATCATATATTTAGGGAATGAATGACTAATTTTAGATATTCATTATCCTAAAAATTCTATTGATACTATCTCTCATGGTTTTCTTGGGTTAGAAATGCGATGTACTTACCTAGCTTTCAATTTTTTGAATTTGATATTATAGAAAGGGGAAAGATCTTACAAACTTTTCCATCAACTATTCCAATATTAGCCATAGAAGATACCTCGAAAAATTGAAAGGTATTCTTTTCAACTCCATAGTGCCATGAAATTTTGGAATGGTTTTCCTCTCACAAGAGAGTCTATGATAATCTAGAGGAACACAAATAATGCCTAATAAATATAGAATCCCATACTTCAAAAGGTAGTTGGAAAACAATTGTTTTGATAATGTTATCATGAGTCATTCAATATTGCATAAATTTGTGAAGGCATGGACATTTCTCATAATTTTTTTGAAACTCTATATAAACACTATCAATCCATCAACTTTTTTTTAGCAGAAGTCTCCAATTTTATATTTGCTTCCTCTTTGATACTTAATTATCAATGTTGTAATGTTGCAAATAATTTTATGTTTCATATGGTATGCATTCTCTATCTTTCTTTGTGCCTAGAAAGATTTAGATGCTTACAATTTTGTGAATAGATGTATATTTTTGAAGAAAATATATCAATAATGATTCACTTCTTGAACCAATGTATACATCTTATGATTATAATTAAGTAATTGAGAAAAACTCTTTACAATACATCAAAGGGGTATGCAAAGGCTTTTTGTTGGTCCAGACAAGAGTATCCTATTTCTTCTACATGATCAACAAGAGGTAATGGATTCAATCCAACGCATCCTATGGCTACCTTCATAAATCATATTGAGATTCACGGACTTAATACAATAATTGGGTCGATCTGATCTAAGCAAGCGAGAAGTATGATTACAAGGAAAGTCCTACATCTACACAAATATGACACCCTGCTAGACAAAGACCTATCCCTCCCTCATCATGCTAGTTGGACAACTTGTCCATCAAAATTGCACCCATTTCATTTCTATAAGCATCTATCTCGATCTTAAAGGATTTTTGAATGTGTAAGTAAATGATATAAACAATACAAACTAAACACTTAATCATTTTGAGTGCACTCTACTACATTCTCTAGTACAATAAACTTAGTCATAGTTCAATGCACTAAGAGGGTGTACAGTGTGGAAAAAATATGAAAATATTTTCTTAGATAGTTCACCATTTAATTGAATTTTCGTTGGTCATGAATGTTCTTTGGTGGTGACTAGTTAATAATGGATGGAATTGTTTCCAAATCAGATCAATACATCTTGCTCACATGGAATCCAAGATACACAAGTTCTAGTTTCATGAACATAAACTTCTTTATGTTTGCAAACAATTGAATATATATATATATATATATATATATATATATATATATAAATTTAAACTAAACAAATTTACTAATGGTTAAAACATTTTATTCCATGCCACTCACATAGGTGGGTTTGAAATTTATCTCAAAAAAGTTAAGCGGTGACCAAGACCTCTCCTTACTTGTCAATTTTGTTGTTTTTGACCAAGCACTCCCTTATGGTTTTGTTGCCTCCTCGTTGTTCGCCTTCATCTTCATCTTCTCTTCTCATTATGCATAGGGTTTACCTTATGTTTTGTTTAGTGTTTAGTCTGATAGAATAAAAGAGATGTGCTCATTTTTCCATACACAATATCTCAATATTGTCATCCAACCATAGGCACGTAGCCACCCCCAAGCACCATAACCTTGATAGATAGAATGATTCTAGAACTAGTACCAGACCGAACAGATAACCAAGAGATAGCATATCTTCCTTTCTCCAAGAATAACACACCAAAGATAAAGTCCATAAATCAGAAACCAAGACCAAAAACCCAGTTGAAGTAGCTGCAACTGCACTCCTCCAAACTTGCGCACCACTTGTCTTGTGTGAGCTGTGAGTGAGTGAATGACCAAATCAGCTCAAGCTTGTCTAGGCCTGACTTATTCTTTTAGAGGCTAACATTAAATATTAATTCTTTTATTGAGACGACATGTCTTCTAGGGTTTCTATACATCTGTTTAGGGTTTCTCTAGCTTCCGCAACATTCTAATCTGGTCAGAGGTTATACATGGAGGTTAATACCTCCCACAACTACCATAATATCAACACTCCCTCCTAGCTAGGGAGGTATTAAAGGCGATGGTATTGAGCACACACAAACCCTTCAATCAGTAACATCATCAGAGCCACACAGACTATCTCATGATCACATATATCAACTCACGAGCAACATCACCACTATCAATATCATTTGATAGCATCAACTACATCATCTCTCGAGGCCATACTCCATCTAAGTAATCATGCATGATGCTGAATAAGTCACTTACTCAACATAGTGATACAAGGACCATTCTTGTATTCTGGACATACGTCCTAGAAGAATGTCAGTCCTCCCAGACGCTGAAAGCCACGCCATGGGCTACATAGACCATTCCTACAGGAATGTCAGTCGCAAACTAATTTTTAATCGGGTCATGTGTACCATATAGATCAATCTCTTACCCATATGCCTTAGAAAATATTTGTCCCGTATCAACCACCCTAATCAGGATGTCACGTCCTTAGGGGGAGTACTATTCAACCTGATCGGGCCAATAACTGTGCCTCCAAAGAATATCGGTCCTGAACCATTTTCCTAATCGGGCCACAATCTGTGCCTTAGGAAAAATACCAGTCCATGATACATCAACAATCTGTCAACCTGGACCATTCTTCACAGGGAGAATGTCTGCCCACCAACAAACTCACTATCCATCTCGCTGGCAATCATCTCCAACACTAGTGGTAGTCACCATGGCAATCAAGTATGCAACTTGTTATCTCCTTAAATAAATTGGTCAAAATTATTTGATTAGGAGATAGAGAGTCATTAGAAAAAACTCTACTAAATTTTTTAGGGCTCATTTTAATGAGTTTCAGCTTGTAAATAAAGTTTGAAAAACATTTGATTTGTTTTTTCCTTCAAAAAAGTCAAAACCCAGGTTTCAGTAGCTAATGCCTTTTTCAAAAGGGCTTCTAAGCTATCGAAAGCCTAGCTTTCGACAGTTAAAACATGAAATTCGAGGCTATTTTAGCTACTGAAAGCACATAAATTCTGCGTTTTTACTCGGTTGAGTCATCATTTTAAAATGATGATTCTGAGTGACTGAAGAATCATTTTGAGAAACGAGAGGAGGTTTTTGTTCCTAACACGTCAGAGAACAATAACCTCTCCAAATTTTCCTACAGGTGTCACATATTGGGAGAATCGAATCCATCTCTGAGCCCTAATTTTCGGATCTGAGATTTTCATGTTTGACACATGTTTTTGAAATGCGGATCCCGGGAAAATGAAAATGAATCTCGAAGAACCGAGAGAGATTTTTGCTCAAAACAAACCAATATACAAAATTATTTTCTAGTTTGTACACATATGTTTTTATTCGAGAGATTTAGGTCAATCTTTAAGCGACATATTTCCAGAAAATTTTTGCACAAAACAGGGCAGAAAGCTACTAATTTTGCCCAAATCGCGTTTTCTCGATTCCAGGACGCGTGGGAACAATTATAAATGAAGGATAACAATTATGGGAGTACAAATAATACTTATTTTAAATATTTGGAGGCATTTGATGAAGGAATGAAGCCAAATGGCATTTCTGTGCTTGGCAGAAATTGCCCAGCCATCAAAGACAGAGTTCGAAATTTGTGTTTTTCACCAGCAAGCTGCCAAATAATGATGAAAGTTGTTGATTTTGACTTATCATCATAAGATTAGATCATATATGCTAATATCCATTTTGATTATGTTTATTTTAGGTATTTCAGATCCATTAAAATAGGATCTTGAAACCTTGATGTAAAGGCTATAAAGCCTAAGAGTTCTGAGAACCAGTGGGGGGGGGGGGGAATGGTCCAAAGACTGGGGTTCAACTTTGGGAACTTGTAGCCATTTTTCATTTCAGACATTTATAGATTCATCTTGACACAAAAGCTTCTTTCACTGTGTGTTGTTCAGTTTTATATCTTACATCTTTTCTATGTTTATGAGTAACTTGTATGCAATGTTTTAATGTATATCTGATGATAGATAATTGTCATCTTATCTCTTCATCGATATATTAAGATTGTATACATTGGTATTTCTAATGATAGATCACTGTCACCTCATCTCTTCGTTGATAGATTTATCTTGTGAACATTTCCTGCCTGTTGTAATTAGTCATTCACATGTACAGTCTTGTGTATGTGATTCTACTGATATAATAAGCCATTATTCTTACTTCCATACTTTGATTTAAACCTTCTGAGAAGCATAGTTGAAAGCCTTTGGTCTTCGAGTGAATTTATATGTTCTTTGAGTGATTGTGAGCATTTCAATTCATCCGACTTGATCCTCTTTCTCCTACATTATTGAGTACTTAAGTTACCAAGCTTACACCCTTCTACAGTCAGTGAGTGATTTCTTGGAGTGATAACAAAATGGCACCGTTGTCGGGGAACGAAAGTGAAAGCAAAGTTTCCCTAGGAGAACGACATAGATCTGTTTCTTGATGGAAAACAAGAGACAACCATTATAATCGACTGTAATCATTTGCCTGACGACTCCACGGGGGAGGATCCGACTGATGAAGATGAAGAGGCTGAATTCAAAATCCAGGTACCAGTTCATCAGTTTACTTTATGAACTGATGTTATTCTTTATCAACTCCTTTATACTTTTCCCTTCACATGTTAAAATAATTATCTTCTGTTTTGTATACTCTGAAGATTATCAACCATCTTTTATAAATCCATCTTTAGAAGAAGATTTGCAGCCTGCTTGTATTGTAGAAGTTGAATAAGTTTTTGTGCCTCAGTTCATTTATAAAAATGACCTTTGTATTCAAATTCCTTTTGAATCTGATCAGCCGTGTATCCTTGAAGAAATCAAAACTGATTCAAAACCTATATAGAGCTCAACACTGGTTGCCATAACCTTTGAACCATGTCAACAACCTGCTATCCCTCATGATCAGCCCACAACCTTCCAAATTAAAATTAGTATGAAGATGTTTAAACCTCTGATACTACCTTACATCCTTCATCCTTACCCTCTTGACTGTTATAAATATCTCCCTTGGTTTTCTGGAGAGAATCATGCTTCAATTGAGACACTTGGAATCCTTTTTGGATTTTGTTGATTGTTTCCAGATTGTTCATGAAGATGTGATCATGAGATATTTTTCAAAATCTTTAATCAGAGATGCCGCTCTATGGTTTAAAGGTCTGAGCGTTGATTCCATTGGTTTTAAGGGTAATGCGTTAAGATGGTTCATGAGCCTTGGAAGAGAAAACATTTCAACATGGGTACAAATGAGGCAGCTTTTCCTGAACAAATACCAAGACTACTGTCGAATAAGGGAACGAAGAGAGGAACTATTCAAGATGTCACAGAAGGAGGATGAGACCCTTGAAAACTTTGTGGAGCAACTCTAATATAATCTACAAAGGTCTGGACATCTGGATGTGAGTAAGGACATTCTGAAAACCATTTTGCTAAAAGGAGTTAGAGAAGATTGTTTAGATACGCTGAATATGCTTGGCAAGGGAGATATATCTAAGGAATCCTATGAGGAAATTGTAGATTTTTGTAAAAGATGTTCTCGAGGATATACAATGAATAGGTCAGCTACCAAGGATACCACTTTTTCAAGGGTACATAAATCAACCAATGGAGGAGAAATAAGAGCAGAAATAAGTAATCTGTTAGAAAATTTCAAAACAAAGATGATTAACTCTTTTGCTTCACAAATGGATACTTTGCAGGTCAAGCAGAATCAGAGCAAACATTGTGCATTTTCTTTCCGAAATGCAGAAAGAAACTTCTACCAAGGGAGTGCCCACTGAACAGTGTCCAGGTATGCCTTATTTGTGAATTAGACCATGCTACTGACCAATGTTCCTCTTTACCAGGTGTTAAAGCATAAAGGAAGGAAACTAATGAGGAAGCAGAGGTTGTATATCTAATAACACAAAGAAGACAATGGCAACCAAGAGGTCAAGGTATCAACTCTCAATTCTCTCCTGTAGCATTTAATTATTGGAACAATCAGCTACCATATGGCCAGACGAATGCCCCCCCTCCAAATCAGATGCCACCCTCTTATCAAGATCCTAATGCATGGTTACTTATGCCCCAACAACATGATCACTATGGGCGATGGAACCCATACGAGAGAGGTCCTCAACAAAAACTCAGTTATCAAAACCATCACCAACCGAACCCCTATCAATAGCAGTTCCAACCCCTGTACCAGCAGTAACAACTACAGTTGCCTCCCAATGCCTCACCAAACAATCCTCCCTTACGACCTCAGGTGCCTGTGCAACCTAACCCAAACCCCAATAATAAGGCCATTCAGAACATAGACATACACAATGTGTCAGCCTTGTCTATTACTCCTATGCCTTGTGATGAAATAAAATTAAGATCAGGGAGAATAGTCGAACCAATAATTGAAGATGCTCCATCTTTAGAATCAGATAAGGAATCAGGGGAGAAACCATCTGCTGATACATAAGAAATTGGCCAACCTATTATAGAATCAACAGACCTACCATTCCCTGAAAGACTGAAAATTACCAAGCCTGTGGAATTGCCATCTTTCAATCTCTTAGGAGAATGACAAAATCTGCACGTTAATATTCCACTATTACAAGCGATAAGGGATGTCCCTATTTATGCCAAGACTGTGAGGGACCTATGTATCAGAAAACCTGGACGAAAACCTAAAGACCCCCTCACAGTGCATGTAGTGGGGGATTTGTCTGAGTTGATGTTAAGCAAAACTCCACCTATTAAATATGGCGACCTAGGAAACTCTACAGTCACTGTCAAAATTGGACAGACATATATTCCACATGTACTAGTTGACTTAGGGGCGGCAATTAACATCATGCCAATAGAAACTATGCAATTGCTGCAACTCAGAACACAAATCCGACCTACTATTGTTTTAGAATTAGCTGGTCGTTCTACTATCAGACCAGAAGGAGTAATTGATGATTTAGTTATTTCAGTGGATTCATGGGAGTATCATGTTGATTTTGTCATTTTACAACCCAAAACCCGTCTGGGGGGCCACTCTCTAATTTTGGAACGACCATGGTTAGCTACAGCTGATGATTTCATTGGTTGTAAATCCGGTTCCATGACCATCTCTGATGGTTATGACACAAAAAAACTTACCCTGTATCCTCATGCTACACCCAGTGCAGAACCTGAAAATTCTTCATGGATGGACATTGAGGATGAAAGTGCTCTGCTTGTGCTAACCATAGGAAAGGCCCCGAGTTTTAAAGATGAGACAGAGGACAATTTAATCCACTACTTTATTTGTGACCCCTCTGCTGTTACACAGAACGCACACCACCGATTGATCAGAGTCTTTGACCCTATTGCCCAGGAAGAAATGAACTCGGAAATGTTCTCAGAAACCACCGACAATCAAATTGATTCAGTTGTAACAACAACCGCTGTAACAAGGAATGCTGTAATAGCAGATGACAAAACAACAACAACTGAATTATTTCCTCAAGTCAGTTCTAAGAGCATCGCTGTAGAAATTGAACCTGGAAAAACCTTGAGCATCAACCCCGATCTATCCACTGTTGAAACTCGTTGATTGATGAAATTACTGATTGAACATAAAGAAGCATTTTTCTGGGATTACATGGATATGAAAGGCATTCCCTCTGAATTGTGCACCCACCATATATACATCAAGGAAGAGACCCATTTGCCAACTGCAAAGGAGGATGAACCCAAACCTTAAAGAAATTGTTAAGGAAGAACTTCAAAAACTTCTTAATGCCTAATTCATCTATCCTATATCAGACATCAAGTGGGTATCACTGTTGGTTATTGTGCCTAAAAAGAATGGTAAGTGGAGAGTGCGTGTGGACTATAGAACCCTGAATAAGGCCATGCAGAAGGATCATTTCCCTCTACCATTTATTGATCAGGTTTTAGACAACCTAGATGAGAAAAAGTTTTTCTCTTTCCTAGATGGATTCAGTGGCTATAACTAGATAAAAATTGCCCCACAGGACGAAGATAAGACCACCTTTACCAGCCCTTGGGGTACATTTTCCTACAAGGTTCTCCCATTTGGCTTGTGTAATGCACCAACCACTTTCCAGAGAGCTATGATTGGTATTTTCTCTGATATGGTGAATGACTGTATGGAAATATTCATGGATGACTTTACACCTTATGGTACTGATTTCAAAGAAGCTTTGTCTAATATGGAAAAAGTGCTCAAAATATGTAGACAGTCTCATCTTTCTTTAAGTACAGAAAAGTTCCATATGATGATGAGCGAAGGGGTAGTGCTGGGACACTTCATTTCTTATGTAGGGATTCAGGTAGATCCAACCAAAATCCAGGTAATTTTGGACATTCCAACTCCATCAACTCAGAAAGAGGTAAGAAGTTTTTTAGGGCACGTTGGGTATTACAGGAGATTCATTAAAAAAAATTCTAAACTAGCCTCTCCATTGTTTTTTCTATTAACAAAAGATGTTGACTTTCGTTCGATTGACAACTGTGAATTGTCTTTTGCAGATCTGAAACATAAATTGTCCAGAACTCCCATCTTGAGAGGGCCCAATTGGGCTCTACCTTTTCACATTTCTTTATATGCCTCATACACTGCAATTGGTGCAGTACTAGGGAAACAGGAGGATAAAGAACCCTATGCTATCTACTATATCAGCAAGAACATGGCTCCTGCTAAGTTAAATTACACAGTTACTGAAAGAGAATTCTTGGCAGTAGTTTATGCAATCAATAAATTCAGGCATTATGTAAACGATTATCCTACTTTTATTCATACTGATCATACAACCATTAAATATCTAATGAATAAACCTATTACTAATGCTCGAGTAACAAGATGGTTGTTACTACTACAAGAATTTGACATCACTATAGTGGATAGACCGGGAAAAGAAAATGTGGTTGCTGATTTTTTCTCAAGATTACATATACATGATGATAATTCACCTATAGATGATTCCTTTCTTGATGAACATTTGTTTGCAGTATCTGCTCACTCACCTTGGTATGCAAACATTGCTAATTATTTGGTTGTAGGGAAGGTACCTCCACATCTATCTCCTCGAGAAAGAAGGAAGATTATTTAAAAGAGTGCTAGGTATAGTTGGATAGGAGGATACCTTTTCTACACAGGCCTGGACCAAGAAATCAGGAGATGTGTGAGGGATGATGAAGTTTATGATCTGCTGAAAGCTTGCCATGATGGCCCTTGTGGGGGTCATTTTGCTGATAAAAGAACTGGGCATAAAATTTTAAGGATGGGCTATTTTTGGCCCACCGTGTTTCAAGATGCCAAGAAAAATGTCCAAGCTTGTGACAGTTGCCAACGCATGGGCCAACCAACTCACAGGGATGAGATGCCTCTCAAGCCTCAGGTAGTGTTAGAGACTTTTGAGAGATGGTCCATGGATTTCGTAGGGCCCATTAACCCACCTTCCAATCAGAAAGTCTATATATTGGTCTGTACAGATTACATGACCAAGTGGGTGGAGGCAAAATCACTCATCAAAGCCTCAAAAGAAGCTGTCTTAGCATTTTTGTTTGAAGATATATTTGTTAGGTTTGGGGTTCCCAGAGAATTGGTAATTGATGGAGGACCCCCTTTCACATCTTATAAATTTAAAGCTCTACTCAGTAAATATCATGTTTTACATATAATGACTTCTCCATACCATCCATAAGGCAATGGCCAAGTGGAAAGCACCAACAAAGTTATCGAAGCCATTTTTACTAAAACAGTGAGAGAACATCGTAGGGATTGGTCTGGCAGATTGCATGAAGCTCTATGGGATTACCGAACTACTTGGAGGAACACAACCGATTTTTCTCCTTGTGAGATGGTATATGGAAAAATCCCTGTTTTTCCCATTAAATTCAAAATCAAAACCTTAAGAACTGCATCAACAGTCAACCTAGACTTGACTATGGCACAGAAGGCCAGACTACAACAACTCAACGAGCTTGATGAAAAGCGTTTGGACGCTATCCATCAAACCACAATGATTCAACAACAAAGAACAAAATGGCATGACCGAGTCATCAAGAAGAAATTATTCCAGAAAAAAGATTGGGCTCTGTTGTATGATTCACGCTTCAAAGAATTTCAAGGTAAGATGCGCACACGATGGCTAGGACCTTATGAGGTAGACACTGTTTTTCCCAATGGAACAATCCGGTTGATTACTATTGATGGATCCAATACACAGTTACATGCAAATGGTCATTGCTTGCATCTGTATTAGCGTCCACTGTCCAAGGCATAATTCAAATCTAGTTGTATCGCTGATATAGGTTATCAATTCTTAAAAGAAAAGGAGCTTGTTCTTTCCCCTTTTGAACCTTAGGGCTTATTTTGCTCAGACCTTGTATATAAATAACCTCAACAAATTTTGCATTTCTCTGTTTTTGGTTGAAAATTTTCTATTTTCTTTACTATGCTAATAATTTCAGGTTTGAAAGGTATCAGGCAGTTATGTGTGTGTAGGTGAACTGATGAACAACAAGGTTGAGTACAACGATTAGTTTATGGAAGTTGAAAAACTTCCTAGAAACTAAGTGATGTAGCGTCCGACCAATTTCCATGCTGTTACACCCCTTTTCCACTAAATTGGCCAATTTCCATGCAGTTACACCCCCTTTTCTGCTAAATTGGTTACACCCTTTTTTCAATAAGATGGCCAATTTTTGTACCGCTACACAATGGTCGATTTTCATGAGGTTACACTATTTTCTTTTCTGACCATCTCATGCTGTTACACCTACCTCCACCATTTTGGATGAAGGACTTGATGATACACTAATCGTTGTTATATTTTCTTGCCACTTCACTCTTTCTTTTTCACATTTTTGCCGATGCTGCTACTCTAGCTCTACAATTTTTCCATGCCACAACACGATTGATTTGACAATACCAATGCTATCTATCCAAAAATTCTGCTTCATCATGACTTGACTTCACATCCGACGATTTCCAGTTGGCTAACTACAAAAAGGACTCCATCTCTACTCTAGTTGTCATATCATCATTACTCATGCCATCCTTCATCATCTCAGCGATTCAACGCCACTCAGATGGTGGTTGGATAATGTCGTTACTCCAAGAGATCATCTTGTGTGGTAAGCTATGAGGTACGTAACTAATCCTACATGTTAAAGTAATGAATATATAAAAGCACGTTTTCCCGTTTACTCACCGATTGTCCTAAATTGATACACCTGGAAACAATCTGATTAATTGGGGGGGGAAACACAGATCTAGCCATCCAATCCGCATTTTATACTCACATCCACCACCTTTTTCGACCACACTTCTTTTGTTGAGACACTGTATTCCTTCTGTGAACCACGTTCGACCTTGCTGCGTCTTTGGTTTAGGTGCTAGTCTCTCCTCCTACGTGCCTGTTAGACTCTCAAGCGACACTATGGGAGGATCAGCTGTGAGGTATGAACCATCCAATCTGGACACTTTACTGTTACACCCAGAGGCCTACCAAATATTTCTCCAGGCCAACTGGATATCATATTTTAAGAAGTTACAGGGGTTTAATGACGACGAAGTATTAGAGTTTAGTCAAAATCTTACTGAAGGGTATTCAATGGTGAATTGAATGAGGATCCCAGTGACAGAAGAAAGTATTGTTGTTGTGACAAGGTTTCCAACCACAAGAGACTGATGGTTTAGCAGAAAAACAGATCTTCTGGATGCACATAAGGGTTTCCTCGTTGACAATGAGCAAGTTCAGACCAAAGGCAGAGGTACAGATGTCAATTCTTTACCAGAGCCATGGGGGAAAGTCACAGAATTTATCAAAAGGTACATTACTTGCGAAGGTCGATACCAAGTTGTTTATTTTTCTGATTTCATCTTATTATCACATCTGTGACATCAGAAATTCATTAACGTTACTTATTTTCTCTTCCATTCATTGCATAACATGGCACATTTTGTAAAAAAATCCAAGCACCCCAAGAACTACCTTTCTAATCACATACTCATCGACCTATTAATTCGTAGAGGTATGGGAATTTTCAATAACCCATTACCTTTTGTAGCAGACCAGCCACATTCTAAACATGCTGATATAATTGCGCCAGTCCTTGAAAACACAACCCATGAGCCTCTACCCTCGGCTGCAACAACAGTCCAAACCCCTACTGTCGCTTCCCGTAAGACGACTCAGAGAAGAAACTGCGTAACCCGAAGCCATCTTGGCACCAACCAGACAAGCCTCGACGAAATTACAATGCAACAACTTGTAGTTGTGGTCGAACAACCAGATGAACAACCAGTTACTAGACTAAGACATGAGTCACAACCCTTGGTTGCGATAGCTGTCATTGACAAACCACCCCCTGCTCCTAAACATAAAACCCTTGTTCCTATCTCTGCATTACCTAAAAAGCAAGAAAGGTCAGCATGGTCCACTATAACATCAAGTCCACCTACCTCCTTTGCTATTGCACCAACATTCACACAGAACCATCCTATTGCTGCAACAGTCGATCAAACGCCTACTGTCACTACCAGTACATTCTCTTAGAAAAGAAAATGCCCATTCAAGGGAAAACCTCAAAGAGCCCTTGATCGAATTGAATCAACAACAAGTCTGAGCCCTCCCGCTGCTGTGACAGAGAATTATACAGAGTTACGAATACCAGGTTTCACTTTGTGTAAAAAACTTCAAGACACTATTCTCTCTATTTAGACTGAATGTACTCAAATCGCAGCAGAATCATTGGCTCCGCCTGATGATTTTGTGCATCACACGTCAAATGACGATGTAAAGATCATCGTAGACCCCAGTATACCATAATTTCCTCCTTGTGTGGTTGAGGAAGAACACCCTGTTCCCCCTCCAACAACAAAGAAGAAAACCCCTGCTTTCGTTTCTATTTTACCTAGGAGAAGAACCAGGTCCAACCGGTCTGCAGAAGCAACAATTGGATGGCAAGATATAGAACATGATCTTCCTATTCTTCATCCACTATCCTCTATGATTGATGAAGGACTTGACACACAAGAACCAGTGTCTTCAGGTAAACAACCAGTGACAGTGGATACAACTGCAAATGATGGGTCTGATCTACAAGAACAAGTCATACAAGATGTAGTTGTTCCATAGGAAACAACTGTCCAAGTTGAAATTGTTCCACATGAACTAGTCACGACAGACACCACTGTTACACAAGAACCAACTACTCCACATAAGGATGTTAAACCAGAGATAGTCATGCAAGAAACAACTGTTCCATAAACAATAACTATTGATAGTATCACTTCCACAGAAGATCCAACAACACATAATGCTGAGGATGTGCCACTCGCCCAATTATTTGCCTAGATTGAAAGAAAGATCAAGAATACTGAAAAATCCATAATTGCTGCACTAATAACAGAGAATGAAAACCTCAAAGCAGAGTTAAATACCCTGAAGCAAGAGGTGGAGACTACTCGACAAAAGAATCCAGAGGGGATAACCTTGGACATCCTAGCATTGACAAAAGCTGTTATGGATAGAAATAAAGAACTCATGTGCTTTGAGTGTGGAAACATTTACTTTGAGGTAGGATATAAGGTAGTAAAAGTACCAGTTGCTGAAGGACCAACAACTCTCTCAGTCAAGACTGAGCATGAACTTACTGCTACGCAAAAACCAATAAAATAGAGGAGATCTCAACGTCATCAGATAACTGCTGGTTTACCAAAATCTTTCAAACAAGAACCTCTGTTTCCCTCACGAGTTGTTACTCGAGCGACTCAAACTGATTCTATTCTTGAAGACAAAGAAACTCAGATAGATTGTTGACACACCAGATTTTCTTTTGGACACAACATTTTTTCATGCCGACACTTAGCAATTTTTCTTAGCAATTTTGCACTGAAGGACCCAATTACCTACTTTAGATACACAATAAAGTTTGAATGTGTTTTTCATGAGGACATTCAATTTCTTCAGTTGGGGAGCATGTTAGGACCCAAAAATGTCCCTTTTTCACCACATCTTTTGCCCATTCAACCTTATCATTTCTAAGTTAATGATTATTATAATACGTGCTAAGACTCTTTTTCCCAAGGTATGAACTATTCTTCTTGATTTTATATTTTCATTTACTTAGAATGTTTGATTGGTAACATTCATATAATTTACCCATGAAATGATTTAACTAATGATCAAAATGATTAGAACAACCCACTTGGAGAAACTAGTTGTTGTTATAGCTATGCGCCAATCTTGGAAGCTGTTACATGACTGCTGCAATAGATGCCACCAATCCTGGAAGTTGTTACATGACTACTGCAACAGAAGATCGTCAATCCATGAAGCTGTTACATGACTACTGCAATAGAAGCCCATCAATCCTGGAAGCTGTTATACGACTGTTACAACAGATGCCACCAGTCCTACTGTTATACGAACGCTGCAACACATGCCAATTACACCTGCTAGCTCATGATGCTGATCAAGATTAGTTCTAGATTTTGTATTAATGATATCAAACGAACAGCTTGAGAATCAGGGATTCTCAAGGCTGTTCTGATTATGTTTCAACTGAATGACTCTGACTTTAAATAACAGAGATTTTGTAATCAAGGGAGTAGTTTTTTGACTATGAGAAAGTGAAGTAACACTTATTGTACACGAACATTTTGGCAATTGAATAAAAGAGTGGATTGAATTTCTTTAGCGGACTGTAGCCTATTTCATTGAGCGGATTTAGTGAGAAGGAAAGGGCCCACCTTCCTCACTAATTTGTTGAAATTCTGAGGTCCTATGAGGCTGCCATCTAAGGTCTGTCCTTGACCTTAGTATGGCTCTAAGTTTCAATTGTTTTGCTGTCTTCTTTTGTTGTTTTAGGACAACAAACTGTCATGTACTTTCTGCTCAATGTTTTA